>VSMD01122669.1:0-11635 GCA_008750895.1 Mirza zaza
TGGCTTCTTCGACTAGAAGAATATACAGAAAAGAAAAAGAATCAAAATATGCAGGAATCAGATTAGGGAGCAGATGCTATGTGAGAACATTCAGCAGTTTGGGACGATATATTGCTGGTTACTGTAATCT
The DNA here is from genome assembly GCA_008750895.1 of Mirza zaza. Lineage (NCBI taxonomy): Eukaryota > Metazoa > Chordata > Mammalia > Primates > Cheirogaleidae > Mirza > Mirza zaza. Next base: position 131 of record VSMD01122669.1, read on the forward strand.
GAAAACGTTCATAGGTGCTACCGGGTCTGAGTGCTACATTAACGCAAACAGAAGTATTAATTTGTTGAAATGTATTGCTACCAAAAATCTGAAAAGCCAGGAAAGTCTAGATTTAAAGAGCTGGACTTCAGCACATAGTGTACCAACCATTCTACATCTATTATTTTACCTGAAAAGAGGGCAAGCGGGATGGGCAGTCATGCTGGGGACTCTTATGCTCCCTTGGTAGACCGTTTTGTGTCCTGGGCAGGATGCCTAGTCTTTAAACTGAGATTGGAAGGCAGTGAGGCTGGGTGTCCCAAGCCTTTCCCCAGGGTTCACCGGGAGGAGAGAGGCCACACGGCCCTAGGGTGTGTAGAAGAAGAAGACATTGGTCAACTACCGCTACCAGTGCAGCTTCCTAAAACTTGTTTTATATGTTGGGGTTGTCTATATATTTCAGTTGGGAAAAACAACTAACAATTTAATCTTTTTTAAAAATAAATATGTGATTATTCGGCCTCATGTAAAATGTTGCTGTCTGGAAAGATGGACATATTCCAAGCCGTTGGCAGTACGCCTTGGCATACCACCAAATAACCCCCAGAAGTAGCCAGACCCCTGTTTGCAGATCATAATTATAGGTGTTTTATAGTAGCTATTTCTGGTGTTAGTCAAAGGATCATGTATATGGAGAAAATTTATTGTATGTAGGAGTTTTCAGCTATAGGGGAACAATAATATCCATTTTTTTCTGTTTGACACATAATAAAAATTATTAGTTATCATTTGGTTTGGGAAACTTAAATAAATGCCCATTATAGCCTTGAGGGAGGGTTTCCTGTTTTATGGAGTGAGTCTGTTAGCATTTATGTTAAAGTTGCTGCTTTAAAATAGTAGGGTGCTACAATGACTTTTTTATTAGCCATTATTTGTGAGAAATAAAATATAAGAAATGAGTAACGAGGCTTTTAGTTTTCTTTTTACTTCCATTTGTGTGTTTATAGGATAATTTCATAAACCTACAAGAGGTTTGGACTTTGTGGTTTGGTTTTGGTTTGGGGTTTTTTGTTGTTTGTTTGTGGTTTTTTGTCTCATCCTGTTGCCCAGGCTGGAGTGCAGTGGTGCAGTCAGCTCACTGCAGCTTCAAATTCTTGGGCCTAAGTGATTCTCCTACCTTATTAGCCTACCCAGTAGCTAGGACTATAGGTGTATGATACTATACCAGCTTTTTAAATTATTATTCTGTAGAGATGGGGATATCACTATGTGCCCAAGCTATGGACTTTGTTTTTTAATTCAAAATTTTAGCACTAACCCAGTGGCTTTGGTATGTGTTCTGTGTAAATGCATAAAAGAAGGTGTCCTTGCTAAGCTCTCCACCATGGTCACCTGGCAAAGAAAGCAAGGTTCAGATAGGAGGCAGGAACATTAGGGAGACCTTTGTATTGACTCTGTATACTTCTGAATTTATGTGTGTGTGTTTTGTTTTTTTTTTTTTTTTGAGCAGCATATATTCCTGTAGTCTGTAATTTCCAAAGTCAAAAATGAAGTGAGACAGTTAAAAGTTGTACTAACAGATTTTGCCCCATTGTTCTGAGGAGGCCTCACTAACCCTTAGAATTTAGGAGACTAGACCCAGCAAAATTTCATTTTAACAGAGTTGTTCTATAGTGTTAATACAAATTCAACTCAGACCTGTCACTTTGTACCATGAGTCTCCTAAGCTAACGGTGGCCTGAAGACTTCCTTAGAAGAAGCTGACCAGGAAGATGTGGTTGGTATGAGAACAATGAAGGTAAATCTCAGGCAGGTTCTCTTGGAACTGTTCAAGAGCTCACCACTTTCTCCTGATACTCCTCAGATTTCACCAAACGAAGAAGTATCAATCTCCTGAGAGGTAAATGTCAGGGAAAAACAGTTACTGTCACCACAGAGACATAGGATGAGAAAGTCAAATTCGAGCTCCTAAATAAGTTGAAATTTTCCAAGAACTGAGGTGTATATTACTAATTATGATATACCACCGCTTCCCCTGAATGATATACGGCATATTAGACTCTAGTGACATGAAACTGAAGATTCACAGAAGAGATTCTACTTAAGTATAATTAATTTTTTTTTTTTTTTTTTTTGAGACAGAGTCTCACTCTGTTGCCTGGGCTAGAGTGCCATGGCGTCAGCCTAGCTCACAGCAACCTCAAACTCCTGGGCTCAAGCAATCCTTCTGCCTCAGCTTCCTGAGTAGCTGGGACTACATGCGCCACCATGCCCGGCTAATTTTTTCTATATATATTTTTAGTTGTCCAGCTAATTTCTATTTTTTTTTTTTTTTAGAGAGAGGGGGGTCTTGCTTTTGCTCAGGCTGGTCTAGAACTCTTGGCCTTGAGTGATCCTCCTGCCTTGGCCTGTCAGAGTGCTAGGATTACAGGCGTGAGACACCACAGCCGGCTTAATTAAATTTTTAAAAAAGGAGGTGTATATTGCTCTTCTGAGGAGGCTTCCTCACAGAAGTGCAGAACATAGTCTTATAGTATTTAGTTTTGAGACACTCCACTAGATTCAAAGCTAACTGCATTCCCTTTTCCTCTGTAGTTCTGCCCATCTTTATTAATGCATTTAACATCTAACAAAAGCTCTGTGCTGACACAAAAACCAATTTTCAACTCTACCCCCAATTATGGCTTCCTTCTCTCACACCTGGCCTCTTCCTCAGAGCCTGATAATCTAAGGACATTAACCTCTATAAATCTATTATAATTCTGGGAAAACATGTCACCGTATGACCTATGGTTTCATATGTGTTGACCCAGGTAAATATAAGAAGAGTTTTAGTCATAAGTCAGTGTGTTTCTAGGTAACCAATTTGCCTACCAGCCTTAAAAGGAATTAGACAGGAGTAATTTGTTTTAATCACTGCAGCTTCCACCTGAGCAATTAAACATTTGATTATAACCTACCCTATCCTCTCACCTTCCCATCCTAACAAAAAAGTGAAGCAAGGGAATAGTTGGGGGAAAAAATCTTTTTTTAAGGAAAAAATGCAACTAATATATATAGAAAAAATTAGCCGGGCATGGTGGCACATGCCTGTAGTCCCAGCTACTCGAGAGGCTGAGGCAGAAGGATTGCTTGAGCCCAGGAGTTTGAGGTTGCTGTGAGCTAGGCTGACGCCACGGCACTCACTCAAGCCTGGGCAACAAAGCGAGACTCTGTCTCAAAAAAAGAAAAGAAAAACATAGGCCAGGAATAGTGGCTCAAGCCTGTTATCACAGCATTTTAGGAGGCCCAGGAGGGAGGATTGCTTGAGCCCAGGAGTTCGAGACCCCGGTCTCTACAAGAAAAAGAAAAAGAAGCACAATTAGCCAGGTGTGTGCCTGTAGTCTTAGCTACTCCTGAGGTTGAGGTGGGAGGATCACCTTAGGCTACAGTGAGCAATGATTGCATCACAGCACTCCAGCCTGGGGAAGAGAGTGAGACTTTGTCTCTTAAAAAAAAAACAAAGAAAAGGGATAGTTGGGACTTCTATTTTTAAAGACACAAGTTATTTGGAGTTGGTAGCTAAAGAGCAACATTGTGTCTTAAGCCAATCAATTCTAAATAAAAGGCAGCACTCACCCTTCCTTTCTCCCTCCCTCCTTCCCTCTCTTCCTCCAGCAGAGGCTTAAAAGTTAAGCAGAGACTTGCTGTTCCTGAAAGTCTAACCTACTGATCATTTAAGTTATTTATACTATGGAAGGGAACTTGAGAGAATCTCTGGGGAGAAGCCCCTGGTTGGGCTATAGGCTTGTATGTTGCCTTAACAGTAACAGTTGTGGAGTTTGAGGGATGCATTTGTGAGGATCTAGTCATAAAATCCTGTTCTAGGTTTGGGTTTGAGCTACTTCCTTTCTACTGAACAGATAGATAAAACGAAAGATAGATATAAAATAAATAGAACATCACCGATAAAAGCCCTTTTCTTTGTCTCCCTAATCCTATTTTCCTCTCCCCTGAGACAAACACCATCATAAATTTGGTGTGTACTTTTCCCCATGTACTGTGTATCCTTTTATAGTTTTACTACATGTACTGGTCGCCATGAATGATAACAATTTTGATTTCTGTGTTTTTCGATTTTACTTGGTTTCAGCATTTGTTTTTGAGCTGTCTCCGGGTTGCCCACTTCTACACCTAGTGCGTTACTTTTACCTGTTCTGCGGTATGCCCTCATATTTTACTGTCATGCGAATGGACTGTCAGGTTAACAGTGCTTTGCTGGAACAGACAGAGCAGCACACAAGGCACATGGGCTCTGCCACCTACTAGCTCTGTAACCTTGGACAAGTTACCTGACCTTTCTGTCCATGATTTTCTCATCTGTAATTTGGAGGAAAATAGTATCTACTTCTAAGAGTTGTGAGGATTAAATGAAGCAAGCACTTAGAACAGTGCCTGACATAGTGGGAACAGAATGTTAACCATCATTACCAAGAGATCAAACCTGGACGTGTCTGCTGGGTCACAGCTTGAACATGACTGTGACATTCCTCTCCAAAATGGTGATATCAACTTACACTCCCAGTGGTGGTGCCTAAAATTTCCTCAGTTCCCACGTACTCACTAACACAAGAGTTTTGAGATTTCCCTCCTCCACTGATGGGATGAAAGTAGTTCATTTGTTATTGGAAATAAGCATTGTTGCTTGGATGAAATCTGCTTTAAAACGGGATTGCCATCTAGTGGCAGGAGAAGTACACTGCAGCTAAGGAGCAGAAGCCAAAAATGGGCAGACCTCCGTGTATCTGAGGGCAATTTGGGCATTATGGTCACTAACATTAGTCAGCTTTCAATCACGTCAACTACGTGAAAGTTCTCCCATTATCTACTCCCCGTCTTCTGGCAGCTCGTACTTCTCACTTTTTCTACTATAGTGACATGGAGCCTTTTCTCTAAAACCAAGATAAAAGACCCATCTGCACAGTCCAGTGAGGCCTCTTACAGCCAAATGCATCTGGGTCATTGGCTCAGAAAACTGGAGTGGCAAAAATTAGGAGTGAGGGCATTTACCAAACTGGCAGGAGACTGCAGCTCCAACCAGAGCAGGCTTTCCCAGAGCAATGCTAAATCTCTAGCGGGAGAGATGGTAATGCGCACATCGGTGCTGGTCACGTGAACCACCACAGAGGATTGAGCTGACTGTGCTTATGAGAGTCCCAATTAATGTCTTTCCAAATCAGCCGTGGACTGTGCTCGAAAACTTCTAAAATCATAGTCTAGGCCAAGCATGATGGCTCACGCCTGTAATCCTAGCACTCTGGGAGGCTGAGGTGGGGTTGCTTGAGGTCAGGAGTTCGAAACCAGCCTGTGCAAGAGCGAGACCCCTGTCTTTACTAAAAATAGAAAAAATTAGCTGGACAACTGAAAATAAAAACAAAAAATTAGCAGGGTGTGATGGCAAGCCCTGTACTCCCAGCTACTCGGGAGGCTGAGGCAGGAAGATCACCTAAGTCCATGAGTTTGAGGTTGCTGTGAGTTACACTGACAGGACAGCACTCTAGCCTGTGCAACAGAGTGAGACTCTGTCTCAAAAAAAATAAATAAATAAAATAAATAAACTCATAGTCTAAAAGGATTTAAGAGATGTGAAAATGCTAGATATTAATCATCAAAGACATAGATACATTTTTAAAGATCTGTACAAAAAATATTCATGAAAGGTAATTGTGTAAAAAAAGCAATGTTGCTCACTCTTACACTGCTGGTGGGACTGCAAACTAGTGCAACCTCTGTGGAAAGCAATATGGAGATACATTAAAGCAATACAAGTAGATCTACCATTTGATCCAGCAATCCCATTACTGGGCATCTACCCAAAAGAACAAAAGACACTTTATGAAAAAGACACCTGCACTCAAATGTTTATAGCAGCACAATTCACAATTGCAAAGATGTGGAAACAACCCAAGTGCCCATCAATACATGAGTGGATTAATAAAATGTGGTATATGTATACCATGGAGTACTATTCAGCTATAAGAAACAATGGTGATATAGCACCTCTTGTATTTTCCTGGATAGAGCTGGAACTCATTCTACTAACTGAGTTATCCCAAGAATGGAAAAATAAGCACCACCTGTACTCACCAGCAAATTGGTATTAACTGATCAACACCTAAGTGGACATATAGGAATAACATTTATCGGGCAGCGGGCAGATGGGAGGGGGGAAAAGGAGAAGGGTATATACATACATACGATGCTCACCATCTGAGGGACGAACACGCTTGAAGCTCCAACTCTGGGGGGAAGAGGGGAAAGGCAACACATGTAACCTAAACATTTGTACCCCCATAATATGCTGAAATAGAAAATAATAATAATAAAATAAAAATAACTCAAGAAAAAAAGCAATGTTGCTGAAATCTTATATAACATCTTTAAGTAAGTATAATATTGTCACTAAATTAATGGGATATTGAAAGTTTAAACAAAAGTCTAAGAGCAAGCAAAGGTCAATGTTGATTAGAAACAACCATTTAGGTCAATCTAAACTGTCCCACAGCACCAGGCTCACACCCATTTCTAAGCTGCTGTTTGTGCTGATACCGTTGTCTAAAATAACTTCCCTTCCTCCCTTTGTTCAGCCATATCTTAATTGTCTAAGTGCTTGGACCTGAACCCCAGTCCTACTGATGTCCAGCTCAAGTCTAACCTGCTCCACCAGAAACAAGATGGTGGAGCATAGGAATGAAGAGTCTCAGAGCCAGGCAGATGTGGGTTCAAACCCCAGCTCTGCAATGCTAGGAGAGTCACTTCACCTCTCTATGCCTGTTTCCTCATTAGCAATGTGGGGATAGTACTGACCTCAATGTTTCTAGAAAAACTGACATAGGAAAATGTGTGACAAATGCTGAGCATGGAATAGGCACTGGGCAAATACTAGTTTCTTCCTCCTTGGAACTGACTCCACTCTCCATTGAACTCCTATGGTGCCTTTGTTTTTACCACTCACCTTGATTCTCATTAATATTCTACCTTTTTCTGTTACTTCACCATTTCAGACGTATATATATTATCATCTCCCCAGTTCATGGGAAATGTCTACAATGCTGGAAAATGTGAAACATTCAGTACATACATACTGCTCGTTACATGAACTATCCTACCTACGAATGCTTCATTTTCCATTACCATGATCAGCAGTTACATGTGTGTGTATTGTTGCTTTTTAATCCAACACCTGAGTAGTAACTACAGGACATGATACAGGTGGTCACAGGTTGAAAGAATTGGGTACATCTTGAATTCAAAGTCAAGAAAGTAAAGTAGGAAAAAACCATGTATTAATAGAAGAGCATTTTAAGAGAGATAAGTGAAGGGACACAGAAAACTGCCATAGCAGAAAAGGAGCTGGGGGTCAGAATGGCTAACCAGAGACATCATGGTTAGTGCTAGTGAGTCCTTTGCTAAGAGGCTGTGGGTTCACTTTAAGCTCAATGATTTGAAAGGTATGTGTAGAATTAACAGAGTCAGACTTGTAAAATGGGACTTGTGAGGCAGTACGGAGAAGGATATGACGCTGAAAATAATCCATGGCATCATGAGTTAGATGGTGTATTAGAGTTTTCTAAAGAGACAGAACCAATAGGATATGTAGAACCAGATATGTGAGAGGGTATTTATTAGGGGAATTGGCCCACACAATTATGGAGGCTGAGAAGTCCCATGGTCTGCTGTTGCAAGCTAGAGAATCAGGAAAGCTGGTAGCATGGCTCAGTACAAGTTCAAAGTCCTAGAACCAAGGAAGCTGATAACTCCCAGTCTGAGGCCAAGAGCCTGAGAGCACTGGGGGCCCCTGGTGCAAGTCCCAGAGTCTGAAGGCCAGAAAACCTGGCGTTCTGATGTGCAAGGGCAGGAGAGGAGGGGTGTCCTGCTCCAGAAGAGAGAGAGGGCAAAGTTGCCTTTCCTCTGCCTTTTTGTTCTATCCGGGCCCCCAGCCACACACTTTCCGTGAAGGTGATTCTTCCTTACTCAGTTTACTGATTCAAATGTCAATCTCTTCCAGAAACACCCGCACGGACACACCTTGAAATAATGCTTTACCAGCTATCTGGGTATCCATTAATCCAGTCAAGTTGACACCTAAAGTTACCCATGACAGGTGGTAATTCATTCCTTCACCCAACAAAATGTTTATTATTATCTGTGCAGGACACTGGGGCTGTAAGACAGATACGGAGTTTATGGTCTAGAGGAGGGGCAAACAATTAGCAGGGAAGGAAATGTGCCATGAAGAAACAGAGAATCACTGACCCAGGGTGGGAATCGCCATGTTGGACTGGGTGGTCAGAGAAGGCTCCTCTGAGGGGTATGTGTAAGATGGAAGCTGAAGGATGAAAAGCAGCCAGCATCATAATGAGCCCCAGGAAGAATATTCCAGCAGGAGGTTCAGCACGTTCAGAGGCCCCAAGGGAGGAAAGAGAGTAACATGTTTCGTGGAAGAACCAAAAGAAGACAGGGTGACCAGAGAGCAGTGAGAAAAAGGAAGGAATTGCAGAATGGGGGGGGGGGGCCGGTGGAAGAGCCAGGTTATGCCAAACAATACACCATGGTAAGGAGTTTGTGTTTTATCCTCAGGAAGATGGAAAGGCAGGGCTATGCAGGGGAATAAAGTCCTTCCATTCCCTTTCAAGAAGGGAGCAGAATGCAGGGGCAGGAGTCAAAGCAGAGGCTGGTTGGACAGCTGTTGTAATAGTCTAGATCAGGGTCAGCAAACTATGGCCCACAGATCAAATCCCACTTCCTGCCTGTTTTTGTGCAGTCTGTGAGCTAAGAATTGTTTTTACATTTTTAAATGCTTGATAAAAATCAAAAGTAGAATCTTTTATGGCACATGAAAATTATAAAAATTCTAATTTCAGCATCCATAAATAGAGTTTTATCGGGCCACAGCATTCCCCAGTTGCCTACGTATTGTCCATGGCTGCTCTGGTGCTATCCTGGTGGGGATAAGTAACTGCAACAGAGGCCACGTGGCCTGCAAGCCCAAAATATTTACTATCTGGACTTTTATATAAAAAGTTTGCCAACTCTCAGTCTAGAAGAGTAGTGAGGTATTGTGGAAGAAAGCAGATTCAAGTATTTTGGGAGCTTTGCCTGATGGTTTGGATGAGTAGACATAGAAATGGATGGCAACTTCTAGGTTTAGGGTGTGAGTGTTACCTGCTGAGATGGAAAAGACTGTAGGAAGAGTAGTTCAGGTCCAGTCCTAGCTCTTCTCTTCACTATCTCTATCAGCTAGCTTTTGCCGTGTACTACAACACCCCAAAATGGTGCTTTCAAACTTACTTCTCATGATTCTGAGGTTCAGCTGGGCACTTAGGGGCTGGACTGGCTCAGCTGGGGCTGGATGATCTAAGATGGCCCACTGACATCTCTGAGGGTTGGCTCAGTGTCTGCTGGGGCCATGGAGATGCCTGGGCCTGTGACTCTTGTCCTCTAGCCTGGGTCTGTTCACAAAGCAATGGCAAAAGGGTTCCCAGCAGCAGTGAAAGAACGAGCCCCAGTGCACAGCACTTCACAAGCCTCTGCTCAGGCCATGTTTACTGGTGTCCCATTTGCCAAAGCAGATCACATGGCCAAGGCAAGGTGAGAGGGGTGGAGAAATAAATTCCACCTGCTGCTGAAAAGAGCTGAAAAATCACATTGCAAATGCGTGTGGACCCAGGGAAGGGGAAACGGGGCCATTTTAATAACCTACCATACTAATAGTGTGACCTAAGCAAGTCACCTAAAGCTTTTGAGCCTCTGTTTCCTCATCTGTAAATGGGCAAAATAACAACTGCTTCGCAGGGTTTTTATATAGGCTAGAAATAAATTTAAAGTCCCTGGCACATAACAGATACTCAATAGTAGCTGTTTTATTGTTATCATAATGAAAAGCTTTAATCCCTATTGGGTAAGTGCCCTACAAAAAATCTTTGTTTTTGCCATATCTGAGGACCACTTAGATTTTTGTGTTTTTTTTTTAAGACAGTCTCCCTCTGTCACCCATGCTAGAGCACAGTGGCATCATCATAGCTCACTGCAACCTCCAACTCCTGAGCTCAAATGATCCTCCTGCCTCAGCCTCTCAGAGTGCTGGGATTACAGGTGTGAGCCACCGCACCCAGCCTACAGTGTTATTTATACAATATTTTTCATTAAAGAGGCTCAGTCTTTTTATTTAAAGTAATTGGTTTCAAAAATAAGCTTATCTCACTACTACAACGGGAAATGGCTATCATTTGCCCTAGATAGAAGGTAACTGTAAAATAAATACAATAAAGAGAGAGTATTTGAGTGAAAGGCAGGTGACAAAGGCTATTATCTACAGAGGTTTTCTTCTCAATATAATCAGAAAGACAGAAAAAGGATGGACTTTTTCACTGTGTGCTCCAGTGTTATTTAGAGCGGCACAGCACAGTACATAAAATTATCCAAGTTGTTTAGGAAACGCTGAAACTGGACCAGAAACAAGAGGGAGAAAATTGCCTGTGTAAAAATTTCCACCCTCATGAAGAATGGGACACACACAGGACACGGGGTGATGGCGTGGTACCTCAGGGCCTGCCACGTCCTGCCCGTGCAGCCCTGAGCCCATCCCGTATGGCCCATCCCATTGACATATGGAGGCCTCAGTTTCCTCCATTGAAAACTGCAGTTTTTGACATCTCACCTGCCTCACAGAATCCCTGTAAGAACAAACTGTGAACCCCTGTGTCAGTGCTTCGTAATCTGTAAAATACTGAATAACAGAGCACACTGTAAGGACATTCCCTGAGGCTAGGCACGAAGAGGTGAGCGTAGAGGAAGGTGGCATCCTGGAACCAATCATGAAGTGACGATACTGACATCCAGGAGTCAGCCAGCTGTCGCACCCTAGCAAGGAGAGCACTGGCGGCCCCTCCACCCACCTTCCAGTTCCAGGACCTCTGCTTTGTCACCAGGGCTGTCAGCTGACCCTCACTCCCAGCACGGCAGCTCAGGGGTCACCCGAAGACGTGGAATTGACCGAGAGGCCTCCGCCCCACTTCGGATGTAGCTTTCTTTGCTGAATGCCCGGGGACGGCTCCCTAGTTAGCGATTCCACGCACCTCCCTGACAAGGCGTCCAGCCGTCCCACATCATGGAAGGCAGCCACCATGTGTGTGGAGAGACTCTGGGAACTGTTAGCTACACATATGTAACCCTGGCTCTCAGGACCCGGCTCGTGGTCCCTGCTCTGAGAAGCTTCCTAGGAACCCACGGTGGTCCTCGTGCCTCCCGTCATGTTTGATGGGGCCTCTGCCCACGGGCTTCACAACTACTCATACCGTGTTTCCCCAAAAATGAGACAGGGTCTTATATTTATTTTTCCTCAAGAAGACACCCTAGGGCTTATTTTCAGGGGATGTGTTATTTTTTTTAAGTACGGTACAACAATCTACATTTATTCAAATATAGTTAAGTCATCTTCTTCTGGAACATCATCATAACTCTCCAAACCCCAAATGGCATCCTGAA
>VSMD01122670.1:0-49070 GCA_008750895.1 Mirza zaza
CCCCCCCCCCCAAGGTTTGTGATTCCTCCAAGCCAGGAGCCCCAAAACTGGGGCAACACTTCAAAGTCTAGCCATGGACTGAACCATGACAACCCCTGTAACAAAAGACATTAATAAGAGAAAACCAAACAAGTTTATTAACATGTATACCTCATATATAAGTAGGAGATACTCAGAGAAAGGATTCTACTTAAATCTCAAAGAGGGGATTGGAATTCAGGTTTAAATAGCATGTCTGCTGAAACAAAGAAAGAAAGATTTGGGGGAGGCCATATATGGGGAAGTAACCAGGAAAAGTAGGATGAACAAGAGTAAGGTTTATTATGCAGATTTAGGTAGATTCCTTCTCTGTGGATTTTAATCTTTAGTGATTTAAAGTCACCTTTCTCTTCCTCCTACAGAAAGGGGGATATCCATACAAGTGGAGATTTCCTTTATAGATGTAAATTTCCCATACAAAAGGATAACTTCTCTGATTTTACAGCTTCTCACAGGAGAATTGTGTCAGCAATTTCTCAGAATAATTAGCTCAAAATAACCATTATGCCAACAAGGCATATTTTGGGGTAGAATATTCTGGTCTTTTATAGTCCTATTTTGGGGACATATTTTGGTCTCCTGTACTTACATTCCCACCTCATCCCTACAAAAATGTATAAAATATTGTCACTATTTAAAACTTTTTGGTCAGTTTTATGGTAAAAGAAATCTTGCTTAATTTACATCTCTATAACTATCAGTGAGGTTGAGCATCTTTCAGAGTTATTGGACATGGTATTTCATCTTCAAATACTGGTTCAAATCACTTGTCCATATTTTTATGGACTATTTTTTCATATTAATTGTAGGAACTTGTTACATATTTTAGGTAATAATCCTTTATCTGTTACATAGGTTGCAATTTTTTTTTCTCCCAATCTCTTGTTTTTAACTTGGTTTATGGGAGTCTTTTGCCATACATAATTTAACTTTGAGCTTTTTCATTATATTTGCTGATCTTTTCTTTGATTATATGTGGGTTTTGTAGCCTGCTTAGATATGACTGCTCCATCACACGATTGTAAAAGTTTACTGGGTGTTTTCTTTAATAACTTTAAAAAAATGTTTTGCTTTAAATATTAGCTTTTACTCTACCTGGAATTTAGTTTTCTGTGGTACAAGTTAGGGATAAAAATTTAATATTTTTCCTCAATCGAATAGCTAAAATCCCCAAACTGCTTATTGAATATTCTATTTTGTTTCTGTAAACTAAAATAACATCTTAAAACCCCCAGCTGACTGAGTGGATCTTCTGTGGGCCAAGGGTACCCTAGAAAAACATTAAAACTGAGTTGCCAGCCATGAAGAGAAGAGTGGTTGGACTTGCCTCATTATGCCTCCTCCCTTTTGGAGTTAATTCTTTGTAACTCTAGATAAGATACTAAATCACTAACAGGACTTTAAGCCATGAAGACAAAGGTTAAACCACATCTGTAGGCCATCAATTTACTTAAAAGATCATTTGAGTCAAGTATATATTTCAGGTGGCTTTTCTCTTATTAAGAGACTTCCTTAAAACATTCCAAACCTTCATTTCTTTAACCAATTGCAAATCACAGATTCTTTAAACCCATCTACAACCTGTAAGCCCCTTCTTCAAGATGTCCCACCTTTTCAGGCCAAAGCAACAGACACCTTCCATGTATTGATTTATGATTTTACATGTAATTCCTGTCTCCGAGAATGTATAAAACCAAACTGTAACCTGGCCACCTGGGGCACATTTTCTCAGAATCCCCTGAGGTCATGTGCTCTGGACTGGAGGTCACACACATTCAGCTCAGAATAAACCTCTTTAGGTTATTTTGCAAAGTTTGGGTTTTTTTTTTTTCCTGTTAACCTTTCCGTGCCCCAAACATAAAATGTTACATCTAATGTAAACTCAATTCCAGAGTATGAGCGTGTGTGCACTCCGCACATGCGTATCAGTTGTGTGCATGTATGGGGCTGGGGTGGGGGAAGACAAAGACAGAAAGAGACAAACAGTATTATTTCTGCATTCTTTATTATCATCTATTGTTTAATTAGTCTATTTATGAGTCTATTGAGGGAGAACAGAATATGTCACCCCAAAATATGAAGGACTGTTGAGCTGAAGACAATTCAGAAGTAGGTAAAAGAAAGCTCTCTGCCAGCCTCCTATTTGTCCTGAAAGCAGGATATAGATTTACAAAGACAAAAGATATCCTGCCCCACCCATCTACCAGGGAAAACAAAGATAACCTTTATGGACCTTTATGGGCCCAGAGCTGGTACTAGAGCTTAACTAACTGGCCTCCATCTGCCGGTTATTTGCCTTTCCACAGGTTGTCTGTCACCTCTAGAGACTTAGACTCCTTTCTCTATGTCATGTCACTTCTCCAAAAATTTACTGCTCTTTGTTGATGATGCTATGTAATCTGCAATTTAAAGTCACCTTTTTGGGAATTATATTCCCTGGGAATCTCCCATGTACATATGAAATATGCATGTTGTCCTATTTCACAAACATATTGACTATCTATAGTTTTCCTCTTTTCATGAGAATTTTTGAACCAGCTTGGAATTTGTATTGGGATTACATTTACAGATGATTTGGGGAAAATGGACAACTTTACAAAATGGTTTTTCTCCTTATTTATTCTAATCCTTTATTACATTGTTCAGTTAATTTTTATAGATCCTAAGAATTTCTTGTTAGATTTATTACTAGGTTTGTTTGTTGGTTGGTTGTTAGTTTGAATAGAATCCTTTTTCATGACCTTTTAAAACATTATTGCTAATAGGTGGGATGTTTTTGGTTTCTTTATAATCTGCAACTTTAATGGTCTCTTTATTTATTCCAATAGTTTTCAATTGGTTCTTTTGGATTATACAGTATTATTTTGTACAAATTGTGACAGTTTTCTCTCATGTTTCTTTTTATCATTTAATACAGTGGACAAAAGCTCAAATAAATATTGCCCAGCTATCTGCATCCTTGATTTCCAGCTGTAGTGAGTTATTTTAACAAAGACTTTAAGTACAATATTTGTTCTACATTTCTGGTAAATATGTTTTACCTTAAGGAGTTTTATCCCTATGCATAGTGTATTTCTTTTTATTCAGAAAGGCTTTAAATTTCATTGAATATTTTTAGAGTAATTTGAGATGATTATAATTTTTGCATGTAGTGTGCTAATCTTGTGAATTGTATCAACAGACTTCCTTATTATGAATCCTTACAATTCTTGGATAGAGTCTACTGTTTCATGATGCATATTCAATAAGTATATTGCTGATTTCATTTTCTAATATATCACATAGAAATGCTTGTAATTATGCTTATTAGTGAGAATGACCTGTAGTTGTATGTGTGTCTGTGTCTCTGCTGTTTTTTTATCTAGTTATGGTGTTAGGGTTAGGCTAGATTAGCAGAATGAATTGAGAAGGTTTCTATTTATGCTCTGAAAGGATGTGAATATCATAAAATTTATCTGTTTGTCAAGAAATGTATAGAACTCACCCCAAATCTGGTGACTTTAATGCCTTTTTATTAGGGTTAGATCTGTGGCTGCTTTCTCATTTTTCTCCTCCGTAATTTACTGTGCAGGTTTCTACCCTTCATAAGTTAATTTTGATAATATTCTTTTTTTTGTACCTTTTCACAACATGTTAGGGATGAGATAATTTTCTTTCTTTAAAAATTATCTGTCTCATTTAGATTTTCAAATTTATTTCTATAAAATTTTACATAGTAATTTCTTATAATTCTAACATTTTCTTATATATCTCTATTTGTTTTTGTGTTCTGTATTAGTTTTTGATATTTTTATTTGTCTTTTTTCTTTTTGTCATTGGAACTGCCAAAGGTTTATCTATTTTATTTGTTTTTTTAATGAACCAGCCCTTTGATTTTCTTGATTATGTCTTCTCTTCTGTTTTCCATTCCATTGATTTTTTTCGTTCATTATAACTTCTTTGTTTCTTCTTTCTACTTCTGTTGATATTTATTTTGTTCTGTTTCTAGTTTGTGAATTTCATGCTTAGTTGATTTATTTTCTAGTGTATAAGAGTTTTAAAAGAATATGTATTCTTTTCTGTGGTATATCTATTTATCTATTAGATACACTTGTTAATTGTGATTTTCAAATGCTTCCAGTCTTGTTTTTGTCTGCATGGTTTGTCAACCACTGAGAGAGAGAGTTTTATTTCTCAATGATTGCTGTGGTTTGAATGTGTCCCCCAAAAAGCAGGTGTTGGAAACTTAATCCCCAATGTAACAGGGTTGGAAGGTGGGGCCTAATGGCAGATGTTTAGGTTGTGAGAGCTCCATCCTCATGAATAGATTAATGCTGATTATAAAAGCACCTGAGGCTGTGACTTCGCTCTCTTGCCCTCTCATGCATGCTCTCTCACTCTTTGCCATGGTATGATGCAGCAAGTACTCTCTTGCCAGATGTGGCACCTTGATCTTGGACTTCCCAGCCTCCAGAACTGTGATCCAGATGAATTTCTGTTTATTATGAATTACCCAGTCTCAGGTATTCTGTTATAGCAGGACAAAACAGACTAAGACAATGATTATAATTTTGCTATTTTTTTCCTCAAGTATTTATGTAGATATTTAAATGAAAAGTTGGTGGAAGTTGTAATAGAATGTTAGCCAGATACTATTAAAAACTCTATTTGGTGAGTTATTAATGACTTCACAAACACTGTTATTTTACCTATAAGGGGTTTTACTAAATCATGACAGTTCTTTAGATTTAACGAATCACAATACTGTCATATTAATGACATAATAACTGTATGTCTACCTTGGCATTCCACCACCTTGTAAATATGATAATTTGTTATTTTTGTCTGTTCACCTCCACCTAGATTGCATATTCTTCAAGGGACCATCTTGTTAATTCTTTTAAAGATTATCTAGTCTAAAGACCCTGAGCATTGTACTAAAAAAGTCTTTTTATTTTTCTCATTATTCTTTCTTATAACCAGTCCTTAGGAGCTAATGAAAGGTGATTTTCTCTTCCCTCCCTCCCTATCTCCCTTTCTTTCTTTTTCCTTTTTGATTATGAGGACTTAATTAACAGCATGATACCTTTATCTAGTTCAACATATCTTGTTAATTATCATTGATTTGGGTGTTATATTTTCAAGCTTGCAGTTTTCATTTTGGTAATTTTTGTATTCTATTTTCTTCTACTTAAGAATTCATGATGCAGTCATATTAGCTCAATTGTATATGTGCTCATTATTATTTATAGAAAAGAGAAGCTAGAATCTGCCACAGCATGTATTATAAGCATTTTCCTAATTAATATTTACTAACTATTATATTGAAATGTGTGATAAACACTCCTGTTTTATTGGTAGTTTTTGTATAAATATTACCTCATATTTCTCAAATTAAGGTAAATTTATATTCTCATGAGAATAAAAGGAATACTGACTATGAAATAGAAACTTGAATAGGATTTAAACCTGCCTCACTTGTTTGCTTCCCCAGATCGCTACTTTCATTATGTTCTCTCCCATTTAAGACTCTACAATCGGAGTAGCACTCAATTTTGAAGGGCCAAAAGCTCATATAATTTTGATAGTTCTTGTTGAGACAAAGAACATAAAACTAAAAAATGAAAAAAATAGATACAGAATTGTTTGTATCAGGAAACCACAGCAAAATATAGATTTTTAAAAACTGATAAAAACAATAAATATTACATAAATACCTGATACTTTGCTATAGTATTTTCCTCCTACATTTTTTGCTGTAAATTCTTTACTATCTCTTCCTGTGACAATTTTGTAATATTTCTTATAGGAAAGATAAAAAGACAATTCAGTCTTCTTTTTGTCATGGTTAATATGTATTGTTATTATTATTACTGATGGTTTAGAAAAAAATGTTTCAGCTTCACAAGTTGTTATTGTCATACCATTTCTATCTAGGAGTAGTCACAGATGTGCTGGCTCTTAGTAGTAGATCTCTGTGCCCTGCAGGGGACAGAGGGATTTTGTGTATTACTTTCAGGAAGTTGGATTCTCATGAGATACTGGAAACTCCCAGTGTACGGGCATGGGCGTCAGATGACATTGTTTGAATCCAGCATTACCGTTTACTGGATGTTCTTAACTCTTCGTTAGTTCACTGTGTCAGATAAGATTAGGCTACTGAGTTCTTCCAAGCCAGTTTTAAAAAAAAAAGTACATAAATTTTTTTTTATTTTAGAATAGTTTAATTTATAGTTTCAAGCCACTATTCATGTGTTTTCTCATTTACTCCCCTTAATATTGTGAGATGAGAATTTTGAGATTTAAAGGGGTATGAGAATATCACCTGAAGTGACAGCACATGTAGGCTGTCCCATGCTGAAGGGACATTTGTGTTGATAGCATTTATGCAGCAAACATTATGGTGGTGGGAGGAGGGAGTAGCAATGGTTATAAGATCATATTTGGACCAACTTCTTTTTATGAGTTTTGCCATAAAACTCCTTTTTTTTTTTTTTTTTAAACTCCTTGATAATTCATTTCTCTGTCTAGATTCTGAAGTGCCTAATAAAGTCCTAATAGGACAACTAACCCCAGTTCTCTTAGACAGACTCTCTGGGCATAGCAGAGCACTGCAGGGCTGAGCTGACCTGTTGATTGGTTTCATTAAGTGACCACTGAGCATAAGAAAGTGTCTTTGCCATTGACTATGACACATCTATCTTTTGATTTAATAACATTCTCTTGACAGACCTACCATAACTACTTGGTGAAGGAAAATTAGCTTGAAAGTAGGAGAATATATCACTGGAATAAATCATCACCTACAGGGATGGTGGATATCTATTCCCTGTTGACTAAAATGATATTAAACACTAATGGAATAAAGAGTGAGAGAAAAGAAAAGAATAGAAAAGTTGGCAGAACAATTTGTTTCAACTTTTAAAAATTTTCTATCATAAAGAAAACCACCATGCTAAGATGTCTTTGCTGTTAGTGGTGCAGCACAGCAGAATGAGCAAAGACATTGGAGTAAGACAGAAGTCAGTTAAAATCCAGGTTCTGTTGCAACTCACTCTATGATATTAGGCAGGATATTGCAACTGTTAAAAGCCTTACTTTTCTCATCAGTAAAGTGAGGATAATTGTAAGCTTATGGGTTTGTTGCTGTTAGCATGGACAACGTGTGCAAAGTGCCTAGTATACTATCTGGAACTTGGTACTCACGTAACAATGTTAACTATGTTATTACTCACATTGAGTTAGAAGGCTTCTTCCTTGTTAAAAAAAATAAATGAAAGGGACCGATCAGCGTCTTACTGCAGTTGCAATGGACAAAGAGAACAAAGCAATCTACTGGTGTATGTGGTAGAGTAAGGGGCCTATGGGGCTGAGAAGACAAAGATATAAGGCAAATTTTATTGAGTAGATATTTATGAATAACGTGGTATGATGGTTAATTTTATTATATATCAACTTGGCTAAGCCACAGTATTCAGATAGTTGGCCAAACACAAATCTGGATATTCTGTGAAGGTACTTTTTAGATGAGATTAGCATTTAAAACAGTAGAGTTTGAGTGAAGCAGATTATCTTCTATAATGTGGGTAGGCCTCATTCAGTTAGTTGAAGACTGACCTCCCCGAAGGAAAAGGGAACTCTGCCGGGAGACTGCCTTTGGACTCGAGCTGCAGCATCAGCTCTTCCCTGGGCTCCAGCCCACTGGCCGGCCCTGCAGAGTGTGGACCTGCTGGCCCCCACAATAGCATGCTCAATGCCTTAAAATAAATGCCTCTCTCTCCTCCCTCCCTTCATCCTATTGGATCTGTTTCTCCGGAGAATCCTAATAATATTGAAAAGCATTAGTAAATATTATTGACAGAGATAAATATCGATTTGTGGGGATCCTTCAAGGTTATATGGGGGCATCTTGTTTGGTTGGAGCCCTGCCTCCCTTTGGCTTATGTCTCTTCTTTTTAGCCTCATTTTGATTTTCAGGTTTATTTAACATCTTTGCTCAGTATTTGCCCTCTATGTTATGGATGATCAATAAAAGTGAAAAATAGCAAATATTAGGTAATTTGTAATCATTTATTGCATATATGTGTGTGTGTGTGTGTGTGTGTGTGTGTGTGCCCAGGCTAGAGTGCAGTGGCATGATCATAGCTCACTGCCACCTGAACTCCTGGGCTCAAGAGATCCTCCCACCTCAGCCTCCTGAATAGCTGAGGCTGAGACTACAGGTGTGTGCCACCACACCTGGCTAATTTTTAAATTTTTTGTAGAGATGGGGTCTTGCTATGTTGCCCAGCCTGGTCTCAAACTCATGCCTTCAAATGGTCCTCCTACCTTGGCCTCACAAAATGCTGAGATTACAGGTACAAGCCACCATGCCTGGCCTATATGTATTATTTAATACAGCAATCCTCTGGGATAACTAAAAAATATCCCTGTTTTAGAAATGAAAGAATAACCATACAAACAACAGAGAGTTTATTGAGTACATGCTGGACTAAATATGCCACAGAGGTTGTCTCGGTCTGTTTCATGCTGCTGTGACAGAATATCACATACCTCGTAATTTGTAAAGAACAGAAACATATTCTTTCACAGTTCTGGAGGCTGGTAAGGGCAAGACGAAGGCACCAGCAGGTTAGAGCCCAATCTCTCTGCCAAGTTGGCTTCTTGAATGCTGTGTCCTGTGGAGGTAGGAACGTGTGGCCTCACATGGCAGCAGAGCAGGAGAGTGAACCCGCTCCTGCAAGCGCTTTGTCATAATGGTGTTAACCCATGCATGAGGGCCAAGCCCTCAGACCTAAACACCTCCCACGAGGTTCCACCTCCCAGCGCTGTTGCCTTGGGGGTTAAGATTCCAATGCATGAATTTGGAGGGACAAAAACATTCAAACCATAGCAGAGGTTATCTCATGGAAACCTCATGGCAACCCGTGGCATGGGTGCTTTTATTACTCCCAATTTATAGATGAGCGCACTGAAGAAGGCATAAAATAAAGGACCGGGCTAGAACTTAAACTTAGATCAATAGATTCCAAAGGAGCCTGTGCTTTTTTTCTCCCATGGAGAGGTGTCTTTTTCATTTTTTTTCCTCCTAGGTGGACAAGACTCATCTTTGAGCCTTTTAGCGGTATAGGTCTCTGTGCTGGTGTCATATTTCTGGAACTCAGCTGAAAGTCTGGTACTTAATTAGGACGGAGATCCAATGACTCTAGGCTGCAAGACGGTTGCCTTGCCCCTCCTGAGTTAAAGATTCTCATTTATGGCTATTAATATTGAAAGGAATAAAATGTATCTTTATATCTGTCATCAATTTTTCCCTGCTTTCATGGTGGAACTGCAGGACAACTCAGGAGAAAATTTAAGGCAACTGAAGAAGGAGAGAAAGCAGATGATTAGAGGACTTAGGAAATGTAGGACCCTTAGAGAGCTGCTTATCCTTCTCCTTCATTTGACAGATGAAGAAACTGCGACAGGAAGTATCATTTCTCAGCCTTTTGACTAATGTCAAGTGTAGTATCTGAGGCAGGGAGTTAAGTCACCTTATTCAAGGTATGTTAGACTAGAGCATCTACAATTTGATGTGCACATGAAATCACTTTGAATGTTATTAAAGTGCAGATTCTGATTCTGTAGGGCTGAGATGGGGCACAGATGTCTGCATTTCTGACAGGCTCCCGGGTGGAGCTGATGTTGCTGGTCCCGGGGCTGCACAGTGACTAGTAAGGGAGAGTGGAGCCTTATGACAGGTAGGGTAGTGCAAGGGGAAGGAGGGAGCCAGGTGCTACAGTTTGAATGTGTTCCCCAACTTTCATGTGTTGGAAACTCAATCCCCAGTGCAACACTGTTGAGAAGTGAACCTTTAAGATCTGATTAGGTCATATCTTTGCCCTCATAAATGGATTAATTTTGCTGTCATGAGAATGGGTTTGTTATAAAAGTGAGTTTGGCTGTCCTTTGCACTCTCTGGCCATGTGGTGCCTTCTGCCATGTTAAGATGGAGCAGGAAGGCCCTCTCCAGATTCAGTCCCTCCGTCTCGGACTTCCCAGCCTCCAGAACCATGAGCCAATTAAATTTAGAATAAATTATAAAATATGATAACCTATAAATTACCCAGTCTGTGCATTTTGTTATAGCAGCACGAAATGGGCTAAGACAAAATCTTGGTAGTGAGAAGTGGGGCTGTTGCTATAAATACCTGAAGATGTGGAAGTAGACTTAGAACTGGGTAATGGGTAGAGGCTGGGAGAATTTGTAGGAGAAAGCTAAGAAAAGACTATATTGCCATAAACAAAGCATTAAAGGTGATTCCTGTGAGGGCACAGAAGAGAAGAGCTATAGGGAAAGTCTGAAGCTTCTTAGAAACTACAAGTAGGCCGGGCGCGGTGGCTCAAGCCTGTAATTGCAGCACTCTGGGAGGCTGAGGCAGGCAGATTGCTCGAGGTCAGGAGTTTGAAACCAGCCTGAGCAAGAGCGAGACCCTGTCTCTACCATAAATAGAAAGAAATTAATTGGCCAACTAATATATATAGAAAAAATTAGCCGGGCATGGTGGCGCATGCCTGTAGTCCTAGCTACTTGGGAGGCTGAGGCAGTAGGATTGCTTGAGCCCAGGAGTTTGAGGTTACTGTGAGCTAGGCTGACGCCACCTCACTCACTCTAGCCTGGGCAACAAAGTGAGACTCTGTCTCAAAAAAGAAAAAAGAAAAGAAAAAGAAATTACAAGTAATCTCTTTTAAGCGGAAAGATTTGGAAAATTCTCAGCCTGGCCATGGAAAGAATACAAATCTGTTTGGAGAGAATTCTAAAGGTGTGGCCAACTGACCATTTGCCAGAGAGATTAATATGGATAGAAGAAAGTCACGTTCTATTCATCAAGACAGTGGGAGAATGAGCCCACAGGCATTTCAGAGATCTTGGAGGCAAGTCAGGACCTTGAGGGGAGGGTTTCCAGAGGTGCCTGAGGGACCTCAGCATTCTCTGCCCTTCATGCTCAGTCCTCTGTAGTCCAGAACTGTAGAGCCACCAATGTGCAACCCCAGCCCGGGAAAGCTGCAGGCAGAAGACTCCAGCCCGTGAGCACAGCTGGGTGGACTGAGCCCAGCAAAGCCATAGAGGCGGAGCTGCCTGAGGACTTGGGGGCCCAGCCCCCACCCCAGTGTGCCCAGGATGTGGGACATGGGGTCAAAAAGATTGTTCTCCAGCTTTAAGACTTAATGTTTTTTTTTCTGTTGAGTTTTGGACTGACTTGGGACCAGTCACCCATTTCTTCTTGCCTGTTTCTTTCTTTTATAATGGGAATGTCTATCCTATGCCTGTCTTATCATTATATTTTGGAAGCATGTAACTTGTTAATTTCACAGGCTCCCAGTTGGAGAGGAATTTGCCTTGGGATGCATTGTCCCTTGAATCACTCATATATCAGACGAGACTCTGGACTTTGGACTTTTGAGTTGATGCAGGAACAAGTTAAGACTTTGGGGGCTATTGGGATGGAAAGAATGTATTTTTCATGGAAGAAAGACATGAATTTGGGGGGCCAGGGGCGGAATGCTATGGTTTGAATGTATACCCCAGAGTTCATGTGTTGGAAACCTAACCCCCAATGCAACACTGTTGAGAGGTGGGACCTTTAAGAGATCATTAAGTCATGACGTCTTTGCCCTCATGAATGGATTAATGTTATTGTGGGAGTGAGTTTGTTATAAAAGTGAGTGTGGCCCTCTTTTGTGCTCTCTTGCCATTTGATGCCTTTTGCCATATTATGACGTATTGAAAAGGCCCTCAACAAATGTGGTCCCTTGATCTTGGATTTTCTAACCTCCAGGACAATGAGCCAAATAAATTATGTTCATTATGAATTACCCAGTCTGTGGTATTCTGTTATAACTGCAAAAAATGGACTATGATGACGGGTTTTAATAGGTCCCATAATAGGTGGTAAAGGGACAGGCTCATCTGTAAAGTGTTAATACTCAGCTGCTCTCTCAAAAGCACTAATTTATTGATGATGACATGATTTGGTAGTGTCTGAAATTGTGTCATCATAAATTGACACTGAGTAAATCACTTAGCCGCACAGAGACGCAGGCTCCCCATTTGTAGAATGGGAAAAAAAATTTCTCCCTCCCTGGACATTTTAAGGAGTCAGCGAGGTAATATGTGAAAACACATGGCCAAATGTGTCAAAGAGTGCTGATTCAATCACTTTTTAAAACAACACCAGAAAACTAGACCAGTCTAGTCACAAAATGGGCTATCTCAGGAAGTAGTGAGTTACTTGTCAGTGGAGATATGCAAATCAAGGACAATTAAATTCTTGAAAATCGGGTGAGAATCTTGCACAGGTTTTATTGCCAGACAGGAAGTTGATGTAAAATGAACATAATTTATAGAGTCCCTTCCCATTTTAAGAGTCTGTGTAGACTGGCATCACCATTCTCTTTCCCTGGCTATTAAAAATGCAGGTGGAAAAATTGCTTCATTCAACTGTAACACCATTCACCTCTCAACTCAAGATAGGGAAGCAGAAATGTACTTATTTTGAGCGTTTCATTCCCACCCCCCAAATGGAACTATCTTCCTTTGAATTCTAAAATGGTATCCTTTCCATTTTATGAGGTTATCAAGGACATAACCCTCTTTAACAATGGCATCATATGGAGTAGCTTCCCATGTGGTCTTATTTGAGGAAGGCAAAGGAAGACTCCATTGCACCAAATTATTTTTCCCATTGGTCCTGCATCTTAAAATTCCTGGGTTTTTTTTTTCCATTTTTTTGGTGTAGAGCTATCAAAATATGAATGTTACCTCGGGTGACTAACGCCTCAAGCCATCATCAGTCCTTAACATCTTGGCTGGTCTTGGTCTGGGCGTCATTGTGTTACTATGGTGCTCATGAAAATGCACTGCCATAGGGAGCACCACTGGCTGGTGTCCCCAGCTGTCAGCCCTCTGGATCTTCCAGCGTGTCTTCGCACGGGCCTCTCTGCCAGTGACTGACCTTCGTGGTGGTACTAATGCAGGTCCTTTCCTGAGAGATGCAGGACTCCTCCAACAGGTCACTTTGACTTGAGGACTCACCATCAACGCCCGGACCTTTTTAGGAACTGGGCCGCAGTTCCAGACTCTTCCCACCCTATCTCCTTCGACCAGCACTGAGCTGGCAAGCTGAGCACATTGGGCTTTTTCTATCCTGAAGGACCAGCAGTTTAATGTCCCAGGAATAGACACTTGTTCTGGATACAGATTTGCCTTTCCCTCAGCCAGCACCATTTCCCGGGGCTTATAGAATGCCCCATCCACAGCGTGGAGTCCCACACAACGAACGTAACACCTGGCCAGGGAGCCGTCTTATAGCAGGAGTGGTCCCATAGTGGACCCCGTATCACATAACAAATCCAGAAGCAGCCAGCCCCACAGAGCACTGGAACGGCCTCCTAAAGGCGTAGCTGAAATGCCAGCCTGGAGGTGGTGACCTTTGGAAAGAATAGGTGCCATCCTTCAGGCTGTAGCAGTGCGTGCATTAAATCAGAGACATATATATGCTGCTGTGTCCCTTATAGGAAGAATGCAGGGGTCTGGAACCGAGGGGTGGATGCAAGAGTGGCTCTACTTCCATCACTCCCAGTGATACACTCAGGGACTTTGTGATTCCTGTTTTCATAATCGGAAGTGCTGGTTTCCAGTGGGCATGTACTTTTGCAAGAGGTCACAGCAAGAGTCCCAGTGAACTATAAGCTGAGATTGCCACCAAGACACCTTGGACTCTGTGTGCCCGAGAGCTGGTCCGCAGGGAGAGGGCTGAGCATCCTGCCTGGCCAACAGGAGGAGGTGGCTGCCTCTGCACCGTGGGGCAGGAGGAATCTGCAGAACCCCGAAGCCAGGCACCCACTCGGAGGCCTCCTCAGGCTCCTGGCCCCGTTTTGACCGTGAATGGACACATGCCACAGCTCCATCCTGAGGAGAACAGAACTGCCACCCCCCTACCCCCCAGATCCCTCAGGAATGGAGGTTTGCATAGCATTGCCAGCTGAGCCGCCACGCAGTGCTGAGGTGGTGGCCAAGGTGCGGGCCTTTCGAGTGGAGAGTGGAGGAGGGAGAGGGTGAGGACAGGCGTGGCTCCCAGACTAACTGCAGCAACAGGAATGATAGTTCCTATTTCCAACCTCTCTCATCCAAATTTGTCCTCAGGAAGAGCGACCGAGGCAATCTGTGGAGGAGCGGCTTCCTGAATCTGCGGAGAGAAGTAGATCGTGCCATGCAGTGGGGTGACCGTGGTGACCTTGACTCAAACAACTCAGATCTCAGCTCTCCCGCTTCGGGGAGAACATGGTCGCCAGTCCCTGCTGGCCCTCCTCTGGGGGCATTCACAACGAGGCCAGTGTCCCCAGGCTGTTCCCTGTGTCACTAACGCAGGTCCTCCTGAGAGGTGCGGGGCTCTTCAGACAGGGGACTGTGGCCGGGACCTGCCCCTAGCTGGCTGGACCTTCTGGGAACTGTGCTGAGACCAAGGCCCTCCCTGCCTGTCCCCTCCGTCCTCCCCCTTCCATCGGAAGACTCTCCCTTCTTGTTCCTCCCCCGTCCCCTCTCCTTAACACGGGTGTTTCAGTTGCTTACACGTCTAATCCCCTCTCCACATCTGCTTCTCAAAGGACCCAACTAACACACGTAGGGTGGAAAAGGACCGGCTATTGACTCAGCCCTGGATTCGCATCTTATCTCTGCCGCTTTATGAGCTACATGACCTTCCGTCATTCGGCCTTCTCTTATTTTCTCTATCAGTAAAAATATTTTTACTCCTAAAGTTATGGTGACTATTGAATAAGTTAATATTTGAAGAACACCTATGACGTGCCTCCTATAACAGGTGCCTGATTTGTCCCTTTGTCCCCACTGTGCTTTAGCAGGGCAGTGACGGACTGGGACTCCAGACTGTGCAGTTTGGGTGAGAGAAGGTGAGGAAGGAGGTGAGAGAGGAAGGAGTTCCCAGCTCCACGCAGCAGGCCTGGCCCAGGTTAGGCCCCCAGAACTGCGGGGCCTGGGGCGTGAGGATGCTGGGTACCAAGGGAGGGACGGACAGGGCACAGAAGTGAGACCAAACTTGATAATGTTTTTTTCAGTCCAGCACCCAGTTCTCTTGTAATTCTTAAAGTTTTTTAGAAGAACGTTAAAGGCGATCACAAAGCAGAGAAGTCTGAGCCGCGCTGGCCAAGCTTGACCAGCCCAGCACCCACCCCTGTCTGGGGGCCCTCAGCGCCACACAAAGGGGCTGCCTGTCTGATTCACGCTCTGGGGGAAGCAAGTTCATGGATCAAGAAACATAATTCATGGCCGTGGACCTTTCTGAAGAGCCCTGAATGCTTAATTATCACGAACAATTTAGTCTACTTCAAATGTAGTTTTCATAAGCTCTGCATACATCGGAATTTCTTGGCCATGTGGAGTAAAGTTTTCTATGGTGTCCCCAACGTGACCGGACCCCCATGTAGGCTGGGCCCCCTACTGGCATGGTCTGGGCCAGTGTGCAGAAGAGCCACTCCCGGTGAATGTCCGTCCTGCCTGTGCTTGGAGACAAGACAAAGGGAGGAGGACGGACGGACGTTGAAATAGGGAGAAAGTGCACAGCACTTGAGTTGTTCTGTGTGGCAGGGCCTTGAAAGTTAAGCAAAAATGGGGCTTTGAGCCTGTTCTCTCTGGGCTGATGTGAGGATTCAACTAAGTGCACAAACACGTTTAAAGCACAGAGCAAGTGCCTGGCAGGCATGTAAGTGCTCAATAAATGCTTATTGTTATTGGGAATAAGAGCAAGAGCATCTTTTCTGGATTGACCTTCCTCCTTCCTGCAACACTCCCTTCTCCCCCCACCCTACCCAATCTTCCCTGTCCTCTTGGCTACCTCCCAGGCAAGTCTTTCTAACGTGCCCCAGGCCACCGTGATAGGTTCTTTGCCTAATGCCATCAGAACTTAGTTGCCCCCCCTCATTGGGCACAGACAGCATTTTGCCTTGGATTCTGCCCCAGACACACATACCTTATCTCTTTTGAGGGAGTGGTGGTCATGGGTAGAACCTGGGGTGAGGCCCAGGAATGACTGGGATCCCATGATTTGTAGGCTCTCTCTTTCCAAGCCTCAGTTTCCTTCTCTGTAAAATGGGAAACTACAAACTTAACCTCATAACACTGGTCCTCAAGGTTTAGAGATGAATATACAAAGCACCCGGTACATAGGAAGGAAACTATTTTATTATTAACTTATTATTTTATTTCTCTTTGTATCTGTCGGAAAATATAGTAGGAAGGACACAATAATCACTTAAGAAATATTTGAAATAAAATTGGACTGTGTTTTTGCAACCATTTTCAATATAAATATTGTCATGAAACTAGTTTCGTGGATGTAAGAATCCCTTGGAACATCTGATTCAGCAGGTCTGGAGTAGGGTATTTTAACACGCACCTCAGGGCATTCTAACATTTATGCCACTTGGGAAAACTGCTGTAAACTCAAATGATGCTTGAAACCCTCAATGATTATGTAAGTAGGTGTGGACTCATCCCTGCCTCTTATTAATAATAAATGACACGTTGCTACCCAATTGATTTGGACGGAGCAATCACCTGAAAAGGTCAGTACGGTGGGTAAGTCTCATTGCCGTCTAGGTACGGTCGAGTCTGAGCCACGAGCAGCTACAGTGGGTGCCATGTCTCTAAGTGGGCTCCAGGTACATCTTAATGAATGAAATCCAAAATTTCAATTTATTCCAAGGCTGCATAGCAAGCTAATTACATCTAAGGCCCAGAATGGAGCTCACAGGGCTGTCTCGCAATAGTCAGGAGGTCTGAGCCGTAATTACCAGCACTGTGACAATTGGCAGCCTCAGAGCTGCCCTTGTGTTAGCCATTGCTATCAATGAAGAGACAACCTCTTATGAAAGCAAAGAGGTTCTTTTACACGACATTGGCTTCCTTTTCATTCATCGGTCCACAGTGAGATGGTTTTACTGAGGCATAAGCTGGGCAGAGATCACAATGAAAGTAGGTAGACCAAGAGCTGATGGGAAAGGAAAAGAACACTCAGCCCAGGGCAGCTTCCATTCTGCAAGGACAGTCTTGAAAGAGCATTTGCAGTTTTAAGAGCAGACTTGAAATTTAAGCTCTATTTATTTCTGGGCAGTAAAGGAAGTAACTTTAGAGATATCCAATATATCTTAATATTCGGACAGACTCAAAATTAATAGACAATGCCACCTGAAATATTTCACAGGATGTAACCCAAGCAAAGTAATTGAAAAAAAGCGAGTAGTACTGTGTGTGCTCAAGCCTCAAAATCAAGTTCAGAAATCCAACAGTCCTATTCCAGTTTTGAACTCCTGGAATAGGACTGAAAGACTCAGAAAGCAAAGATCTGTGTGTTTGAGTTGCACATACTACCACAGAGCATGCACTGCCCTCGGCATCACTCCTTATGAGAAACATTCCTTCATTTCTATGTCTCAAAGTGAACAGTGTTATCTCCAGTAGACGTCATTATATTACTTGGGAAAAAAAGATGAAGGCCTCCCCTAACCCACTGAATAAATGTTGGAGAACAAAAATCCCCAAATCTGCTTATAAAATGTGCTTTGAAATACTGATAGTATTGATGTCACTCTTTAGGTGATCGTGTATGAGATTTGGTTGTCAATGAAGCATCTTATTTATGCTAAGAAAAGGCATATGTGTGAGTGAAGCCTGCAAGTTGAGACGCTATGTCATGGAGACTCAAGTTGGGAGCAGTCCCAGGATGTGTTGTATTGGAGCCTGGTCTGTGATGTCAGGAGCCTTAGACAGTGAGTTCACCCAGCTGACTGCACAGACCGCCTCATCTCATGGTGGCATTCATGAAATAAAAGAAGTTGATTTTTCTGTGTTTTTTTTTAAAGGTTTAAAAAGAAAGGCAACCCAGTGTTGCTGATAGAAGTAAAGAGAAATTTGAGATCAAAGACAGTTTAGTTCATAACTAGAAAATAGAAGTTTGGGGTAAATCAAGCAGTAGAATGTAAAATTCAGCAGTGACCTGGTTCTTGGAATTTAAGCAATTCACCATATACTCTCCACAGAAAGAAGGGGAAAAAAAACTTTGTGAAACAGTTTCAGCTGGTGTCTCAGCTAGTATGAAAATTGCTCATCAAGTAAGAGATAAAATTTTAGTGGAAATTGAAAAGACAATTTGTGGTGTGATGATATGCACAAGAAGCCTGTGCCTGTACAGAAAACTGATTTGGGTGAAATCCAGAAATTTCTATAATTGAAATCCTGGGGATTTGTGAAAAACTAGATGCTTAACTTTCAAATGGATTAGGTATCTGAAGAAATTTACATCTATCTATCTAATCATTTACCTATGTGTGTATGAATTTATCACCAACCATCTATAATCCACCTATGTATCTATCCCTGTCTATCACTTACCTATCATCTGTGTGTGTATATATCTGTCATCTAGTATCTACCTGTCTAGCTGTCATCTATCCATCCATCCCATTCTTTTTAGGAAAAACCCAGGATGGTGTTTGTCAGACATTGTGCTAGGAGGAGGGATATGGACATCAGGGGGGCTGTAGACTCCTGACAGAGGAGGTATAAAACACATCACCATGAACAGAACATTAACTATGGAATAAGGGCAGGCCTAGCACAAAATCGGAAAGAAAGTAACCCTAATGGTTTAGCTCTTCTTATCCACTTTTCACTCACTCTATTTTTGAGCACTAAGCAATTTGACAAGTGGGCACATCCACTCAGCCTTACTCATTATTTGATTTCCTTTCTTCCCAAGTATTTTCCAAATAATCTTTGATTAATTGGCCCTGTAGTTATACATCACAGAGTAGCTTGTCTACAAGGTATAGAGAACTTACACGGGAATGGAAGGAGTGTTTGGAACCTTGGTTTTCTGTGCCTTCTCTTGGGTTTCTGGTGGCTTGAGACCAAGTGTTAAGGGCTCTTCCTTGTTGCTGAGTGTGCTGTCCACGTGGACGAGAGGACCACCATGGGGGTGACGGCTAAAATGGCTTTAGAAGGAGGGTCCAGAGACTGGGACTGGCTTTCTGTCTTTCAGAGTCTCACCTTATTCCACTCTTTAGCTCCTTTTCTCACCCTAATAAACAATAATAGCAAATTGTGCCATAATTGGCAAAGTTATGAATGAGCCTTTCCTATATTAACTCCCTTATTGGTTATAACTACCCTAAGAGGTAGATGCCATTATTATTTCCATTTTACAAATGAGGAAGAGGCCCAGAGAGATTAAGCAATCGTTCAAAATCATACAGCTTGTAAACTGCGTAGCCTAACTGAAAACCACGAAGTCTGGCCTGCAGTCTGGCCCGGTCATTAACCACATTGCCTCTTGCACCAACAGTGGCCAGATGAGGGAAATGTCCCTCCTCTGCCAACTCCTCACGCACCGGTGGGTGTGACAAGAGACTAGGGTGGTCTTCCTCCCGGTGGATCTTCTATGAAATCCTGACTTTCCGTCTCCGTTTCATTTGATTGACTCGATGTGAAAAGGGCAAACATCGTTACAAGCTTCATAGCACATCCCAGGGGGACCCAGGGGAATTCTGAAAACTCTTTCCATGGTTGCGCGCTTGCGCTCCTGGCTCCATGTTGTTGGATGCACTACAGATAGTAGAGGGTAAAAAAAATGTCCTCAGAGGAAGACCGTGATGTCTGTTAGACATACGTCCCCCTTGCTCTGCCACCAGCAGGTGATGAATCCCTACCTGGCGAACAGAAGCAAGAAGCTGTTTGGCCTCCAGGAGCTCCCGCCTCCCCCATTCCTCGCAGACGGGATGTGATGGAGGGTCCCCGGCCAGGCCACCGCTTCCCTGACCAAACACCCTAAAGTGCTTTCCACTATCTCCTTTGAAGTAGTAATAAAATAGACCAGAAATAAAAATCAGAGTCCGCATCCCTAGCTCACAGAATGGGTGAGCCAGCTCTGTGTAACCTTGAGCTTTTCTCTTTTCCGTGGAACGTTTTTTTGAGACCGTTTCAAGTTGTTGAAGCAACATTCCACTTGAAGGAAAGTCGAAAGCAGTTGCGACGGTGGGACAGAAGTCCAGGGGAGTGAGCAAAGGTCGGAGGCTTCATTGACCTATTTCTGCCAGTTTTGCAAAGCAGCGCAGCACCCTCGCCTTGGTGTGGCTGGAGGGCAGTCGGGGCCATGACAGGCGGCCCGAGTCCGGGATTTGTTTCTCTGCCTGTTGGTGCAGGTGACCAGTCTAGAGGGCATGGCGGCCAGGCTGTCCTGAACATCGGCAGAGCTGGAGAAGGTCTCTCCTGCAGAATATATTCTCTCTGCTTTTTCCTCTTTTTCCTTTCCTTTAAGGACCTCAAAGGGTACGTTTTCATTAGGGGCAGGATTACAATCCAAAAATCCTCATCTGCATTCATACACAGTACATCCATCTAGACGAGGTTGTGGGTGTTTCTGTCCCAGGCGGGCTAGGTCTGATCTAATCAGACACCGTGGCCCTGAAAGGCTCCGGTGTACCGTGGAGATCCACAGAGCCCGGCCACTGCCCAACTTCTCACTTCGCTGCTTGATTTGCCCCAAACTTGTTTTTCTAGTTAAGAACTAGAACTGTCTTTGATCTCAGCTTTCTCTTTGCTTCTATCAGCAAGGGAACCCCTTGCTCCCTTTTCCTTGTTTGCATTATTTTCTTTCATTTTCCTAATTACAACAGTTTCTTTTGAAATAATTTAGCCTCAGGCTGAACTAAAAATGCTGTCTGAATCCTCCATGAGACTGTGCCTTCCCTAAGAGCTCAGTTCAGTGGCACCACAGAGCTCGAGAAGTGTCCACTGAGTAGGTGAGTGAACCTTCGGGCCACTGTCCTCCACTGGAAACTGGCCCAGTCACATCCTTTCCTGCCAGTGACTGTAGTAAACGTCTCGATTCTTGGTGCCATCTCCCTAAGCGTGAGGCCTGCGCTCTATGCTCTACCATGCACTAATTGCCCGACTCTGAGCAGGTTCTGTCACCTCTGAGTGCCTCAGTGTTCTCACTTATAAAAATTGCCTCCATAACAGGACCTACTTCATTGGGCTGAGGATTAAATGAGATGACCCAGGTGAAATCTTTGCAGCATCACCTTGCTCACAGTAAGTCCTCACGTTGCCTCTCATTCCTGGTGCAACATTCATGCCTCTTGTGGGATGCCCAGCTGAGTTCCTCTTTTCTGTGGGAGAACACCGCTGCTCAGCACACTTCCACAGCAGAGATGACTGGTCTGTCCCTTGTGTAGAGCCTGGGCTTCTGGCTGCCATGTCTGAAACTGGGACGGCCCCTGCTCCACTTACTACTGATGCATGACAGACTGCCCAAACTTGCACGCACACAATCACCGCCACTGTGTCATGCTCACACAATCTGTGGGGCGGGACTCAAGACAGGGCAGAGTGGTGTGTCCATTCTATAGTGCTGGGTCCTCAGCAGGGAGGACTTGTTTGGCTGGGTCTGGCACCACTCCCACATTTGGCACCTGGACTGGTGTATTTATTTATTTATTTATTTATTTATTTTGAGACAGAGTCTCACTCTGTTGCCCAGGCTAGAGTGCGGTGGCATCAGCCTAGCTCACAGCAACCTCAAACTCCTGGGCTCAAGCGATCCTTCTGCCTCAGCCTCCCGAGTAGCTGGGAACAAAGGCATGCACCACCATGCCCGGCTGATTTTTTCTATTTTTGGTAGAGATGGAGTCTTGCTCTTGCTCAGGCTGTTCTCGAACTCCTGAGCTCCAACGATCCATCCACCTCGACCTTCCAGAGTGCTAGGATTATAGGCGTGAGCCACTGCGCCCGGCCCTGGTGTATTTATGTTTGAGGGCTGCCATAACAACATACTACAAACTGAGTGGCTTAAAACAACAGAAATGTATTCTCTTGCAGTTCTGGAGGCCAGACATCCAGACGTGCCCCTCCAAAACCTCTAGGGGAGGATCCTTCTTTGCCTCTTCCAGATTCTGGTAGCCACGTGTGTTCCTTGGCTTGTGGCAGCGTAACTTCAATCTCTGCCACTGTCTTCACATGGCTGTCTTATCTGTGTGTCTTCACTTGGTGTATCTCTCATATAAGGACACATTAAGGGCCTACCCTAATGGGCCCTTATGACCCAAGGGCAATATGACCTTATCTTCAGTAATTACATCTGCAGTGTCTCTGCTTTCCAAACAAGGTACATTCTGAGGGACTAGGGGTTATACTTATTAAACATATCATTTGGGGAGGGGACACAATTCAACCCATAATAGCTAGGATACCTCAAAGGCTGGTTCGGCTGGAACTGTTGGCTAAGGCCTACATATGGCCTCTCCATGTGGCCTCTCCACGTGGCTAGGGTGTCTCACAGCGTGGTGGCTGATTCTGAGAGGGAACATCCTGAAAGAAGTATTCCAGGAGACCCAGATGGGAGTGGCATAGCCATCTCAGACCCAGTCTTAAAGTCACACAGCACTACTCTGCACTTCTCAATTGGTCAAACCAGTCGTGAGCCACCCAAATTCTACCTCATGATGGAAAGAATGTTGAAGAATTTTAGGGCCATGTTTTAATCCCCCTGCCCACCACTACCACACACACAGAGCCTGGGAACAGTTTCTTTGAATTTGATCATTTTGATTTCCATATTAAAATACAGAATAGGACCAGGCATGGTGGCTCACACTTGTAATCCTACCACTTTGGGAGGCTGATGTGGGAGGATCGCTTTAGGCCAGGAGTTCAAGACCAGCCTGAGCAAGAGCGAGACCCTGTCTCTGTAAAAAATAGAAAAATTGGCCAGGCATGGTGGCACATGCCTGTAGTCCCAGCTACTTGGCAGGCCAAGGCAGGAGGATTGCTTGAGCCCGGGAGTTTTGAGGTTGCTCTGAGCTATGATAATGCCACTACACTCCAGCCTGAGCAACAGAGTGAGAAAATAATAAAACAAAAATAAATAAATAAAATACAGAACACAGGATGTTCTCTGAGGAAATAGAGGATTATTCCCTCCCACATTCCCATAAAATGTTTTCCAATGTCATTTTGAAGACAGGATACTTGACTGAATGAGTGCATCTTTATATTTTAATTCTCAAATCACCAGAGAATTTTAAAGAGGAAAAATTTAGACTGGGAAAAAATATTTTTTGATAAAAAAAAGAAAGAATTCTATATGAACTGAAAATAAGCATGACTGAGGTACTTATAAGTTGTTGCAGGAGGTGGGAAGAAGCTGTCAGGTGAGAACAGCCACGAGAGCCAGAGCTGCGGCTCGAGCTTAGTCACTGCTGCTTGCTTTTATGGAACAAACTGCCAAAATATTGTGCGGAGATGAGGCGAATGTCAAACCATCTTATTTTCCTATTTTTTTCCTAATAGATTCCTAAATACACTCAGCAAACACTTTCTTCCCGAGCTCTCTAAAATGGGACCTCGAAAACAGATACATACACAACCATCCACCCTCAGGCCAGATATTACTAAAAAAAGACTACTTGCTTCTGCACTTACTAAACGCATGTGTCAGGATGTTCCTAGCAGTGCTCTTTGAAATAGCCCCCAGCCGGAAGCTAGCAAGATGCCCAGCAGCAGCAGAACAGAAACACCATGGGATTCTGCACAGTGAGGACAATCTACAGCCACACACAAGGCACAAAAGGACGTGCTGAACCATTTCAGTCACGGAAAGCACAAACACAGCCAAACTACTGTGTGCAGTTGCAAGGCCGGGCAACAGTTACTCTTTGGGGGCAGAGTGACTTGGAAAGGCAGGAGGAAGGGGCTTCTGGGGACTTCCGGTTTCCTGCTCTGGGTGCCGGCTGCACGGGTGGTGCAGTGTGTGGGCTGTGTACACTTGTGACATGTACACTTGCCTCCATGTGTATTTCGCTCCAGTGAAAAACTAAAAATAAGCACTCACATTGCCACCAGGCCACGACAGAAGGGAGGATTCGGAGAACACACAGTGAGAACTCTTCCTGCAGAGACTTACAGTGCTCATGCCCCAAGTGACTGATTCTCTTGGCCTTTCTGGTTATAGATTTTAATGCAGCAAATTATTATTTTTTTTGACAGTAAAATGGGTACCATCATGTAAATTTCCAAAAAATATCATTCAACTATGGTCCTTGTTTAAAGAGAGAGAAAGAGAAATAAAAGGGCCGTTGGGGGCAGAATATGGTTCGCTCATCTCTTTGCAGGGACTTGAAACTGCAGAACAGGAGAACCATTGGCTGCATCTGCTGGGGCAGAGGGAGGATGAGGAAGAGGCTGTTATGATGATGCTACAAAGAAGGTGGGCTCTGCTGGGTCCCCCCTACTCACCTCCCTTCCCTTCAGATCCAGGCTGGGTTCTTCCAGGATTCTAGAATTTTTGTTCCGCCATCCATGGCTCAATTCCTATTGCCCCAAGATATTCCCACGGACTTCTGTGGAAACTCTCCTTTTGGGGTCCTCCTTGTTTTACTGCCCCCACTGGGACTAAAGGACATCTGTCTTGAGGGTCCTTGGTCTTTTGTGACAAACCACCGTCATCAGGTTTACTTAACGCCCATTTGCTCAAGGGCCCTAGAGTATTTTGGGGATGCAGACCCAGTTTCCAGGGGGTGTCCCGTGCCCTGCAGTGAGCTGGAGCCCCAGGTAGGATGCATGTGGCATATGACATTTTTCCCATGCAATGGCAGGAAGCAATGGGGTTCGTTGGTTATTTTGTTAAGGTGACAGCAGCTGCCTTAGAGCGGACTGTGTCACCTGTACTAATTCAAAAGTGCACCCAGTGCAGGTAAAAAGCAGTCATAGGCCGAGGCTTGAGCGAGCGATTCCTTGAGTGCAGCCATCCCGGGCACCGTGTACACATCACTGACCAGGGGTGTTTCCCTTTGCCTTGAGCAGCGCTCGCTTCCCCTGTCTTGGTGAGGTGAGTGCACATTTACTTTCGGTCCCTGGGGTCTTCTGCAAACCTCCCAGCTCTATCCCATTCCTCAGCTGTGTTTGCTGCTCCGTTCTCAGAGAGCAGCATTTTCACTTGATACAAACTATGAGGCACCGTCTGGGCAAAGCAGACTGGTTACTAACAAGGAAACTGGCACTGACAACTCTTTAGGTTCTAAAGAGAGAAAAGAGATGCCTTTGCATCCGAATGGTTTAACTCTCAATGTAGCATACCCACTGGTTGAAAGAGAGAGAGAGAGAGAGAGAGAGAGAGAGAGAGAAATTTAATTGTCAGGCTGTGGCGCACAGTGTCAAAGCTACTTAGATTATGAGAAATATGTCTTTTCAACAGCTTAAAGGCCACAGCACTCATCTTATTTTTTCTGGCATGGGCAGCTCAGACAGAATCCAGAACCCCCAGCCTAATAACTCATAGTTCCGTCAAACACTCAGCAAGAGGACACAAGACGTATTTGACTGTAGTATTAGCTATGGAATGTTCCGTATTAATCATATGATTCTATTAGCTCGGCTCATTCCTGTTAGATTTGTAGAAATATCAGAGATAGTTAGAATTAGAAGGGTCCAGAGAGACAATCCAGTCTCCTGTGAGGATAATCCAGTCACATGCTTTCATTAAAAAAAAAATTTTTTTTAAGTTAAACAACTACCACCACCAAACTGGGCCCAAAGAGATTAAGTAATTTGCCTGAAGTATTCCGTCAGCCGCACAGCTGGGACTGGAGCCCAGACTCATGGCCCTCGGCCTACTAAGGACCCATTCATGATGCCACTGTGACGACTAACCTGGAGGAGTCTTGCAGAGTCAGAATGACTTCTTGCCTGAGAGGAACATGTCTCTAGGATAAGGACAATTTTGGAGGTAATCAGGAAAGAATGATTGAGTCTTTTGCGACTTGCCCTCTTTTCTGCACAAATCCAGAATATCGAACCATTTCAGGCATCCACGTGGGTATGGGGCTTGAGCACCAAGGACTTCTAAGGGGCCTGCTCCAATCTGAAATGGCTCTAGGGCAGTTGCCATGCCCTGAGCCGTTCCTGCCAAGGGGCCACTGGGGAGCATCTGTAGATGGGGGCTGCTCTGATTTAAGCCCCCTAGGCATTCAGTTCTTCGTGGGACCCCCCAATGCTATTCCAAGTCTGCACCATGATTCACAAATACCCAAGAGAGTTGAAATGTCCCCCTTTCTCCATGAAGTCCTTCTGGTGTTGGAAGACCTAGGATCAGAGCAAACCTTTTAGAAACTTTCTGCTGGGGTTTAGATTTATGTCTTGCAGACTTTAGACATTAGAAGACTGTAGCATTTATCTAGATCAATTGCCTTTCCCATGGTGGTGTTTATCCTCAGAAGACATCCACAGTGACTCCCAGAGAAGATTTTCTCATCTTCTAAACTGTACATGCTCAGAGTTTTGCTGAGCAGGGTTTGCATCTAACAGCACTGAAGGTGAAGGAAGTCACTGGCAACACCGTGTGCCACACACAGCACACTGGATCATGTCACAGTTAAATGAGCTGGCGATTCTGAGTTTCCGAGTCCACGCCCATGACTAGTACCGCTGTCAGAACTAGAGGGGACATTTTAGAAAGATGTGAGATTTCAGACACCCAGTTTATACGTGTTCTTAGTGTCTATTTCTCATTCCTTAATTTATTCAATAAGTTTTTGTTCAACACTTGCTGAGACTTGTAGATAAAGCTGATAAATGAGCTCTTATTAAGCTCCTTCTCTGTAGCAAGCACTTACACATATATTGCCTCAGTTGGACTCAAAATACTGTTGTGTGTTAGGGTTCTTCCCTACAGATTTTGAAATTGTGGCTCAGAGAGGTTAGGTGAATTGTTGAAAATACACAGCATGCACAGAGCTGTGGCTTAACTCTGGGTCATCCAATTTGAGGTTCTGGGTGCTTTGCACTGTATTTGCTGACTCTAATAGAATACCCGCAGCCACTGAAACTGTTGACAGGAAAAAGAACGTGGTTATTTTACTAAAAAGCACCTACCAGATTCAAAATCTTTGGTTTGGTCAACATTTTAATTTAACTGTTCTCAGTATGCCAATGTGACGATGATGCACACCTAGAAATGCATCACACATCATTTTGACAACAGATTTACCTTCATTGTTTGGTCAAAACTAATTCTAAGATTACTTTCTGTTTCCTAAGCTCATATCAATTTAAAAAGTAAATAGTTTGGATAGCAGACAGAAGTCAGCCTGGGACGACTGTGGGTTGTAACCCTGAGGATCCAAATGTAGGCAGCAGCAAAAAAGCACAGCATGGGTGATTAGAACAGACGAAAGCACACACCAGCCACCCTGCAGAGCAATTAAGTTCTTCAAGAGTCATATAGTCCTAAACCTGGGATCCATCGCACCTGAGAGGATAAGCTTTGACATCTGAGAAAGTTGGTCTAAAACTAGGCTCTGCCTGCCATGTACAAACTACAAGCAATTGGGAAGTGAATTAAACCAGCTCTAAAACCCCAGTTTCCTTCCATGTAAAACAGGGAGAGTGTGAGTATAATAATATCTCCCTCATAGAATTCCAAGGCACAGGGGGTGGCCTTGGAAAGTATATATATCGTAAGTGGCAGCTGTTGTTATAATTGCCAAATATGATGTGTGATGATAAGCAAAAGAATAACATAGCTTTACAACATTTTAACTCAAAAAAATTAAATTTTCATCAGGCAAGCTAAGGAGTTTCCAGGATTAATCATTTGATGAGAGCCTAGACAAAGATGGCCTGTACAGTTCATTCCAACCCTGAGGGTCTGTGATTTTAT
Source organism: Mirza zaza (assembly GCA_008750895.1). NCBI lineage: Eukaryota > Metazoa > Chordata > Mammalia > Primates > Cheirogaleidae > Mirza > Mirza zaza. Next base: position 27,789 of record VSMD01122670.1, read on the forward strand.
AAGCCCTTTTAGGAGTTCAGTGCTGCTTCTGAGCAAGTTCCTGGTGCCATGTTATTGTCAATTAGGTGGACCTTAATGAATGGATAAGACCACAGGTTGAACACATGCACTTATCTCTACTCCTGTCCAAAACCTCACAGTGAAGGAATTTAAAATACATGCACCTATAAGAACAAGAGAAGAGAGAGGCGATGAGAGAGAAAACCAAAATTTTGGAAGGTAGAAAGCAAACAGAAGGGTGGCTTAGCAGACTGGGAGAGTTGAAGCCTGCACGTCTGCATAAGGGAAAAGTCAACAAGAAAGAATGAAAGAAAAGCAAGGCAATTTTGATGGGGAAACTCAGAAAAGCTTGGAATAGGAAACAGATACATGAGTCGTGTCACCGAGGTTGGGATTTCTGTTTTAGTCATTCCAGTGTTTGCTTGTTTTTCCCTATAGGTCTTTACTCATTTGTTTTGTCTCTTCTGCCCAGTGAACTTCTAGTCATTCTTCCAAACCCAGAGCTACTGTTGTTTCTTGCAAAACGGACACCAAAGTTCTTTTAGCCTTTGCAGTGTGGTTGCGAGGTCGGGGTGGGAGATGGGGAAACAGTACCTCTTTCTTTTAATATGCAATGGATTGAGTCCAGTGGGATGTCCATGCTCCTCCCCTGAATATTTCTGAGAATGCTCAGAGAGCACCTGCATGTTCTCCAAGTCCTTTCTGGTTATCACATGTGCCTTTTTGCTCTGCCTGCTGCTCCCAGCTTCTTCATGATTCATTGCCTCCAGCCATCTCAGAACTTTTCTGATGTGGCCACAGCCTTTTTTAGTCCACTTCGCCCCAAAGCATAGATACAGCATCTTTTCTTCATTCTCCGGTGCTTATTAACACAAGAGCACAAGGTAATGGTATTTAACAAATTTCACTATGGAGGAAAGAAAAACCTAAGACAAGATGCCATATATCACTATTCCTAGATTTTTGTCATCCTACCCCTGTGGAGGCAATCCTTTACTGGCTCTCTCTCTCCTCTGTCCCCAACCTCCTGCCACTGGAACAGGGGGCCACTCCTCTTCATGCCTGAAAGTCTTCTTCATCTTGTCCTCCCCTACAGTCAAAATACGGAAAAACCTGTTGACCGCATGATAGACAATATGGTGGTTGACAGTGTAATTGATGCACCTTGCTCAATCTGAAGATGACATGTGTCATTGTTAGAGTAATGAAGCTTCTCCAGGTGACGTGTCTACAGCTGGGACACTACTCCCATCCAGGGCTTCTTCAAGGTCAGTGAATAGGTATTTCTGTCTACACATGACTGAAAAAACTCACCAAAATCAACTGCCAAGACTAAATGGTGGAGGACCTACCCCAAGGATACAGTCTGAATTCTACCCAGGAGCACATGCTGCTACCAACTCTCTAAAACAAGCTTTTTTTTTTTTCCTTTTATTCCTAACCCTGGATATATCAAGAATGAGACACAATCTCTGAGCAACAAGAAATTGTTGGGCTCTATCTCTAAAATATCTTTTGGTTTCTCGTTACATTTCCTTCCTGATTTCCCTAGACAGTATTTGTGGCTCCCTCACTGCTATTCTCATTCTTGTAAATTTATACAAACAGCCATAAGACTATAGCTCTTTTCACAGTGTACTATTGTTATTTCTTAATGGGACTGTCTGTCCGGTAGGTTATGAGCTGCTTGAGGCCGGTGAGTGTCCTGCCCAGGAATCTTTGCATTCCTGGCACGTGGTAGGCACTCAGTCATGCCGCTGCTCAATCAATCGGCTGTGGTGAGAGAACAAAATGCTTCTCCTCAGTCAGCATTTGTTTTCTAGGATCCATTCCAATGTATTTCCAACTCAGAAATGTGATGTAAAAGAGAGAGAGTGAATTGAACCGAATATTTCACAAAAACACCTTGTCTTTAAGGGTGGAAACAAAACCAACCACCCTCCCAAGATAGCTATTCTGTCTCACATCTCAAAGCAATGAAATGATAAGTGCTGTGATCAGAGAGGACCCTCAGAAAACAAATAAAAACCCAACTCTACTAAGGCAGCCATAAGCCAGGAGGAGAATGACGAAGGATATCATTATCATCCTGATATTTTTAGAAGTTCTTTGGTGACAGGTCAGATTTTTGAGAATCAGAAAACGATAAAAATAATCTTGTTATTCCACAAAGGAGGCTCTATATATATCAGGCCAATTTTGAGCACTGCCTGAGAATGTTGAGAAAATATTTTTAAATGTTAGTGAAATGATTGGCTTCGGGGGCAGACCCAGCCTTGCTTTATAAAAGATTTACCGTGGGGGTGGAGAGATTTTAGGGATGTGGGTGTCACAAAGACTCAGCAGTGAGTTGATGCAGGTTTTTGCTTCCCACATTTCCAGAGAAGTGTCCATGTAGAAGAATTTCCCGAAGTATGTAGACAACTGAAAGTTGCTTTTGAAGCCCTTAGAGGTGCCTGGGGGAGTCCTCCTTGCCCCCACCAGCTGACCACACTGGCCAGATCTTAAAGGGCCCTCATCTCTCCTCACCTGCAGCCTGCGGGAAAATACAGGATTCCTTTTGCAGCCATGGCCACGTGGCCCCATAGCTATGTGGGACCTGGGGCTCTGGTTTTCAGGTAGAAATGACCCTCTGTTTATTTGAGATGTTTGCTGCTTTACAGACCCAGCCATCTGACTCTCTAATTGTTCAGGATTTGTCATAAATTAAGTAGGACAGAGAATATGTTATAAATAGTTTATTGCATATGCATTCAAGAGATTTAGGCGAAGTTTATATAGTCTACTCACTAAAAGGAGAAAGCTTATGTGTTGATTTAAAACATTATAGTTTCTTTCTCATTTAGAGTATAAGTCTACTATAAAAATTGATTTTAAATGATTTTGTAGGTAAGGTGCTCTTTTCCTCATACTTACTTTGCTACCTTTTTATTTCTTATTTTACTTAAATCTGAATGTGAGCTTTCAAAAGTATTCCCTTTATGTCTCTTTTGAATATTTTTGAAAACATGGATTAAAATTGAAACTCTACACATCAAGGGAACTTTGTATATTTATTTCTTTGGAGTTAGGAGGTGATTTCTGTCATCACCTGAGTTTACTGTAGAGTATATTTTTGACAAAGTGGATCTTGCTATGACCAGTGAGACCTGACTAGAAAACTGGAATAATGTTAAAATATAATATTAAGAAATATGTAGGTGCCTAAAAAAAAAAAATGCTCCATATTCTACTTCAGAGCACAGTTAACCACAGGACCTCAAGGTGGCCTGAGTCATAGAGGTGTGGCACTGTGTGTGAATGGCATCCGGTGTTGCCTCCTTGAAGAGATTTGAGGAGGGGCGAAGGGAAAAGGAAGGAAGATGGACCATGTGGAGACCAGGGGCTCACACCAACTTCTCAAGGTTGCTACGAGGCTGCAGTTTCCCATTTGGCAGAGCCACATGGGATAAGTCATATTTTCAGTGGAAATGTATACAAAGTCTCTCCAGTTTCTTCACAGGGTTTCTGTAGGTCAAGGAAGGACTCTGTTATCTTATTGTCACAAAATACCTCCTTTAGGAACTCTGCAGCCCCGTGGCACGAAGCATGAGTTTGCTGCAGGTGACCCCAGTGGGACAGCACTCCCTGGAAGACAGACAGGTACTGGGAAGTCCTCTCTGGCAGGCATGAGCGGCAGCCCACGCAGAATGTTCCTGGAGCTCTCGCTCCTAATGGCTACCTGTGCCAGAGGCATTCTCTTCCCTGCAGCACAAGAGAGAAATGCAGGAGTCTCACAGCCTGACTTGGGACTTGCAAAAGATGTCAAGAATGAAGGTGGACCAAGCATAAGGGAAAGCACTGCAGTCAAGGGTCCCAGTGGTCATACCCAGTGCCCGCCGGATGCCGCACATTGCGCTGGTGCCAGTCTCTTAGGGCTAGCCTTTCCTGGTTCTTTAATGAGCTGTTGCAGCTTTGATGAAGTTATCAGATTGCTGGTGTCCCTGAGCCCGGTGGAGAAGGAGGCTATGGTTTGCCAGCCTCCTCCATCTCATTCCCAAAGGAGCTAACCTGTAACCTCAGGGAACTGCATTATGCAGACATCTCCCTTGGGGCTTGGCTCTCGGGCAGAGAATTTTTCTTACTTTTCTCTTTCTGTCCAAGAAGAGGCATCATATGGTGGGAGAGAAAAGAACTTAGACTAATGAGGCCATCCATTTAATCTCATTCTAGTAATTTAAAGCTCATGTCATTCAGGACAATTAATTTAGTCTCATTTAATCTTATCTCTGAAATATAGATGATTGCAATAATTGCTTTATAGAGCTGTTGAGAAGATAAAATAAGGTCAGGAGTGAAAATGTGACATTTATCAAAATAATGTTCATGAGGTTCCCAGTGGCATGGACAGCTTCTGATCAGATAGTAAGCTAGGATACATACCAGACTTTCTAAAGGGAAAAATTTCAGGGTTCTTTCTGAGTGGACTAAGTAAGGTTTTTGGAAGCATTTTCCATGGATTTTAGATATGAAAGGAACCTTAGAAATCATCTTGTCCAGCCACCATATTTTAGGTTTTAAAAATTATATTTAGAATTTATTTTTTATCAAAGAAATATCTATATATAGTTTTTAAAATTAAATATTTATAATGAAAAGCAACATTTTCCTACCCCACTGCACCTCAAATCCTACTCCCTAGAAGATAACATCCTGATGGATTCAATTGTATACATTGTCTAGTATCTGCTGTTCTGAGATGTATTTAGTTCATTATACTCACCATCTCCCTACTCATCTGACCAGTATAGTCTTACCACTGTTTTTCATTTCTTCATGGCATAACTTTGTAACTTCAAAAAGTCTACAATTTCATTTCTAAATTTATCATTAGGTTATAAGCCTGGATTCCACACTTTGAGAGATGAAGCTGTTGGCACTTCACTTCACCCCCCTCACTACTTTCCACTTCTTGGTTTCTGTCATTTGAATTTTTACCTCTACATTGTTAAAGTTGATGACATTTACATTCTATTTTATGACCATAACTGTCTCACGCCTTGTTTATGGTTGTGTATAAAAGCTTAAAATCAGTAGATGGGATTCACCTAAGACTATTTGAGAGAGTGTGGTTTATTGTAGAGTTAAGTGGAAGACAGTGATTACATTGCCTTTATTGTGCAGCACTTTGTCTTTCCAAGGGTTTCTAGTTGCCACTTTTTCTTCATTGCAATTTTGCTCTTATCATTTGCCCATTTCATAAAATGTTGAAAGTACCTTAGCTGTTCTTCGAGGTCTTTCCCTCTCCCCCAGGGCCCCTCTTTGTTCTCCTCTTCTGGCCTACACTGGTTGATTTCTAGATTTGTGTTTATATTTGTTATACTGGGATTTGTCTTTTTGCTTTTCTGGGTTGCATCTACTGTTTCCTGGATCCTAAGACTTCTGTTTTCTTGATTTACTTGCTGGGCTGGGTCACGTCCTCAAACAATTTCCCATAGACAGGATTACCCCCAGGTGTGTGGGGTCAGACAAACATTTTTTTTGCGGCCTCTTACTACATAAATAATTAGATTAAAAAGGTATCACAAAATTCACAGACCCATGAGGGGTATAGTATTTTGTGAAAAACGAATTAGAATAATGGAAAAAGATGAAGTACTTACATGTTTCTTATTTAGTCAGTGTATGTGAAGCTTCTTTATGGTGTCCAGGCACCTCTCTGTATTCTTTATTGTTGAATGCACTGTGCTTGGCTAATTCTATTTCCCCAGTCATAAGAAAAAAATAGCAATACTGTTATTACTCACAGTTCCAAGCTCTTGGGAACCTGTTTGCAATGAACAATATAGATCTGTACTGCCTTTGTAATGCCATTTATTGAACTCCGGTGATCTATTACTTATGTTGCTGTATCATCCATCATGCCCCCATTAATGCTGGCTTCCAATGACTTTCTCAAAGGTTGTTGCCGGGCTGCTTCCTTGATGATTAACAAAATTGCAGGTCTTATTCAGAGTATGCAGGAAAGTATGAGCAATAATTTTCTTTCTGGTTATGTTGAATTTGCCATTTGGAAATTTATAGCCTGAATGTAGAACAACATGTCTTCCAACTCTGTCTTCCTGAACGAAGTCTCCATGCTGTAATTACTGCATTCCTGGAGAGCGATTCTTTTAATGTTAACTGCATTCCTCCCTTCCACTCGCTGCCACCAGTGGAGGAGACTAAAGCAATGTCTGGCCCAAAGAATGTCTGTCTCTCATCAGGAGTGGCTTTGCTGATCCAGGCATGCATGGCATCCCGGCATCAGTGGAGGCAGGGGAAGATGTCAATTGGAAAAGCCATTGATGTGGCAAAGCAAAGATCTTGAGAGCACCTAGCAGAGAAGGGTGGAGCCACCCTCAAAAGATGGCCTTTCATGTGAGTGGGGCAGCGGATGACCACCCTGGGTATCAACAGTGGGGTCAGACAGAGTAAAGGGTGCCTGTGGTCACCCCGGCTGCCTGTGGGTGATGAAGGTCAGAGGTGGTATCACAGAACACAGCCAGGTGAGAGCTGACTCATGAGCCCACACATGCAGCTCGAGCCAAGGGTCAGCGTCCTGTGTGTGATGTGTTTGAGAGTCACTTAAAATCATCTTGTCACCGTCATTCTGGCTACCCAATTTCATGTGATTTGTACTTCTTTGGGTAGCAGGAGCAATCTGCTTGTCAGAAATCCCTCTTGGAACCAGGGCCTGGCCAAGGACCTCAAGACAACCCTCGTGGCATGTGTCCCAGAGCTCCTGGGGGCATCTAGGCAGACTCATGTGCAGTGTGGGTCTTCTCTGACCCAGCCTGGCTGGTGATGCTGGCTGAAGTTCTTGGTTTTTATAGATATCTTTTAAATTTCTCTCTTTCGTGCTAAATCTTCTCAGTATCTTCTATTACTGATGTACTGACATTTTATAATGATGGGTCTAGATGTGTGTGTGTGCGTGCACGTGTATGCACATATGTGAATTTGTCAACTCTAGCCATGGGCACTTGTTTGGCTTCTTCATTTGGAGGCTCACGTCCTTTGACTCTGGGGAAATCCTTCCTGATGGTCCTTTGATTTCTTTCTCTTTGTTTTCGGTCAGTCCTATTGATCAGGTGTGAAGCTCTTGGATTGATTCTCTATACATCTTATCTTTCCCTCTCATTTTCTCACATCCTTTTTGCCTTTGTTTCACTAGCTGGTGGTTTTTATTAGATTTTACCTACTATGTATTTAATTTCAGGATCATATTTTTATTTTTCAATAGTTTTCCTTTGTTAGCTATTTGTATAATACTTGGTTGAAAACAGTAATTTTTCTTTACTACTCTAGGAATATTTATTAAAGAGTTTTTAAAGGTTAAATTATGTTTCTAAATTATTTCTGTTGCTTCCAGAGTTACATCTGCTGCTATTTATCTTGGTTTCTCTCTCTCCCTCTCTCTCTCTTTCTCTCTCTTTTTTTTTTCTTTTGTTGTTTGTTTGTTTTGAGACAGAGTCTCACTCTGTTGCCAGGGCTTGAGTGCCGTGGTGTCAGCCTAGCTCACAGCAACCTCAAACTCCTGGGCTCATTCGATCCTCCTGCCTCAGCCTCTTGAGTATCTGGGACTACAGGCACTTGCCACCATGCCTGGCTAATTTTTTCTTTTTTCTTTTCTTTTTCTTTTTTTTTTAGTAGAGCCAGGGTCTCACTCTTGCTTAGGCTGGTCTTGAACTCCTGACCTCAAGCAATCCTCCTGCCTCAGCCTCCCAGAGTGCTAGGACTACAGGCGTGAGCCACGGCGCCAGGCTGGTTTCTCTCTTTTGTGTTGTAGACTTTCCTTAAAAGTCTGGTTATCTTTGGCTGTTCCGTTATATTTAAGAACCAGATGATAAGCTGGTCTTGAGCTGGGTGTCGGGCGAGGGGCAGGTGTGGTCATGGTGTGCTTGTAGGCTCACAGTTCCCCTTCGTGTGATGCGGCTCGTGGGCAGTACTTCTGGGGACCCATAATTGGGGACCCAGGTTTTCTCTGTGGCCGTTCTGTTTCTTTGGAGAAGAATCCTCTCTGTCCTTGCATGGTGGGTGTATTCATTTTCTCGGGCTATCATAATAGATAATTACAGGCTGAATGGCTTAAACAACAGAAATTAATTTTCTCACAGTTTTGGAGGCTGGAATTCCAAGATCAAGGTGTCTCGGCAGGGTTGGTTCCTCTGAGGTGTCTCTCGGCTTTCAGATGGCCACCTGCCCTCTCACCTGTCCCTGTGCTGACGCATCCCTGGCGTCTCTCTGTATGTCGTAATCTCTTCTTACAGGGATGCCTGTCAGGCTGGATTAGGGTGAACCTTAAAGGTCTCATTCTAACTTAATTACCTCTTCAAAGGCCCCATCTCCAAACACAGCCACATCCTGAGGTACTGAGAGTTGGGCCTTCAACATTTGAATTTTGAGGGGACAAATTCAGCCCATAGCAAACAGTAGGTGAATACCTGTCGGTCTGCAAATAAGGAGAGGGTTTGAAAATAGGAGAGAACTATTGGGTCTAGAGTGGGGTTTCTTATCTTTGGTATTTTTGACGTTTAAGGTTGCGTAATTCTTTGCTGTGGGGGGCTGACCTACGCATTGTGGGATGTTTAGCAGCATCCATGACCTCTGCCCGCCACCTACCTACGAGGTGTCCCCAGTCGTGACAATCAAAGATATCTCCAGACATTGCCAAATGTCCCCTGACAGTGGGGTAAAATTACCCAAATCAATCTGTGTTTTCCTCCAGTGCTTTATTATAACTGGTGTCGCAGAATCCCAAGCCTCTGCAAGGTTCAGTTATGTCAGACAGCTGCATTTTTTTCTTTGTTACTGTAGCCTGTGGCTTCCTCCTCCCAGTTCCCTCAGTCACCACCCGCCCTATGTCTTCCACCTCTGGAAGTGTATTGATGTCCTGCACCCACAATGAGTTCTTATGGTTAAAGAGTTTAACTTTTTATTTTTCTGTAGTATTTTAGTGGGGTCTTAGGAGGGAATGTCTATAGGTATAGACGGCCAATGCACTAGATTGCAGTACTCTCCACCCCCTCTCCAAATTATAAATGAGAAAACCGAGACTCGGAGAGAAGTAATTTGCATACAGTTGCATTTAATAATAGTGAACAGGGCAGGATTGGAATCCTGTTCGGTCGGCTCCGGTGCCCTTGCCACTAACTCAAGTCCGTGGCTTCAGCACGACTTATTGGTAAACACATGGCAGTTCTCTTTGGAGAGATTTCTTCTTTTGGAAGGAAAAAAGTCCCAACAAATTATTGAGTTTTTTAGGATAATAAACTCTGGTAACAGTAAAAGCTTTTGGGGTGGTGGGACCTTTTAGGCAAACTTTTGAATTTGTTTTAAAAATAAACTTCAGTATTAAAAAATAACTTTTGTTTAAAACAGGGAGGTTTGAGAGTGGGTGGCTACTATACTCCATTCTCTGTTACGTGATTATGGATAAAATAGTGATTTCATTCATGCACTTATTTAATTTATTTTTTAAACTATTACCCTAAACTCTTAGGATGAGGACAGTCCTTGCAATGGTGTGTGTGTGCGTGTGCACACAGACACTCACGTCCCTGTCCGTGTCTGTGTGTTGTGGGTGTGTGTAACATCTGCGCATATCTATGTGGTATGTGTTCATGTGTATTGGGTACACTAAATTTGGATTTGCTTAAAACAAATAAAAAGAATGGCACTGGAATAATTTACCAAATGCTTCCTCTAAGAGCAGCACATATGCTCATTCAGTTTTGCTGATTTTCATCCTTTGCATCCACAGAGCACTCTGAGGCCTTTTCTGACACTGTGACAGTGGGGACTTGACCCCAAGCACCCCCACCCTGCTCAGGCTGACAGCACTGGCAGTTCCTGCTGCCTATCAATGACAGCTCTGAAGAGGCTTTCAAAAGACACACGAAGGCCAAGCTGGTGTGAGACAGCTGCAGGGACGAGACCTCCCAGGAGGGACTGAGAACTCAGGAGCTCACGACCTTGAGCAGCTGAGGGCACCGAATCCTGGGCTGGGAGCAGAAGGGGTGCTGTGAGTCTGGACTGGAGTCTGCAGGGATCCTGAAACCCGGGAGATGCCTGTAGACCAGGCTGCCGGGAAAGAAAGCGCAGCCTGGGAGGAAGGAGGACAGGCGCCAGTTGTTTTCTTAACATATGGGCTAATTTGTTAAGTTTCTTTGAATATTAAAAATTCTATGATAGAAGGGACCTCTCCATTTTCTTTTTCTCTATTCCCCCATAGGGCCCAGCAGCTAGTTTCTGAATGCCAGCTGAGCGGTATGTGCGCCCTGGTCCCTGTTCCAGTAGTGCTTACGTGGGCGTTTCATTCATCATGGACTCAACAAATAGTTATTGAGCGTCTCCTTTGTGCCAAGCATCAATCAATTCTGGGTTGTGGCAGGGCACACGACAGATAAAAATCCCTGTCTTTACGGGGTTACATTCTGGGGTGGGAGAGAACAATACATAAGATAATTAAGGAAGTTAGAACGTGAGTCCTAAGAACAAGCAGAAAGGAGATTTCCAGCATGTGGGAGAAAGCGGGCAAAAATGTTGGCGGGGTGGGCAGGGAAGGCCTGGGTGAAGATTCGAGTGAATACCGGACAGATTTCCTAGGCTGGGGGTGTGAGGCGCTTACTGTTCGGGACACTCTGTATTAGAGCCAGTGCATCAACGCATCTCCACCTACGACGGGCGTGTTTTTGTGGAACATGTTTCTGCACCACTCAGAGGAGCCGATGTTCTTGCTCCTGGCTATGGCCAACTCCTTACCCTCTGTGCGAGATTCCATCCTTCCCGTCCCTTTGACACCTCCGCTCGTCAGTATGCTGCTGTCACTGTTTTGCGGACTCAGGTTGAAACTTGCTTTGAGATCTCTCCTCTTAACAGAGAAACAATTAAATGCCTTCCTGAGCGCCACATCTACCTCCTCCTCCTCCTACGTTATGCTCTTCTGCGTTGTCACCTGCTTTCCACTGGGCTTTGCAGACAATGTTGTTTCTAACATGTCTTCCTCCAGTGAACACCTCGAGGGCAACAGGGATTTTATCAGTTCATCTTTGTCTCTAGCATTTAGCACAGGGTCTGGGACATAGTAGATGCTCAGGAAATATTTGGGGGATGAGTAAGAATAGTTTTCAGTATTCTCTGTCTGGTTGGAGTTGAGTGGTTAGAGCTGAATCGGGCTGTTTCTTTGGACACAAGTGAATCATCCCAGGAACACGCCAGGAACAGGGAAAGCAACAGAAGTCACTTGTGTCAGGTTGAATTTGGCAGGGTCACCTACCTGGGCTGCCTGGAAAGCCCAAGGATAATATAAGAAAACTTTGGCAAGACACGGTGACCTGTGCTGGGCTTACAGAATCCTTCCAAACGGTAGAGAAACAAGAAGCCATCCTCACAGCAAAAGCAGATGCTAATCAGCTCTCAGTGTCTTGTCTAGGGTTATAAGAAAAAAGAATCATGCAAATGTTGTATAATTGTTTGTCTTCATTATGTGAGCTTGTTCCTCACCTCATTATGCACAGAATTTTGCAAGTTGCTTTCTGCCGTCCTCCCATTTCAAATAGCTGATTTGAAACTTCAGCAAAGGTACATATTAATTAGCAGGCCCTCATAGAGCAAATATTAATTTAGAAACAGATGTGAAGCATAAACAGCAACTTACGACACCCATTATAGAATTCGAAACTGTAAATCTTTTCAAGGCGTGGAGACATGAGGAGGTTGGAATCCGTTTTGAGGACCTGCATAGGCTCATTTGTTAGGCTGTAACTTAGATTGCCCCTGGAAATGGCCACTAAGGATGGATACAATGCGATGTTGAATATGGTTTATATGGATGAGGTGTAAGGATTAAAATTGAACAGTATAAACCAGTAGCAAACAGTGGAATGACGCTTAGATGAGTTTCCAGGGATGCTCCACAGGGCTGGCTGGTTTAGTCTTGTCTTAAACAACATGAGGATAAACAGCATCGCTCGTTGTCACACCTTGAATACCTTCCTCTTGCTGAGGAAAGAGTCAACCTGGGAGCATGACATACGTATGGAGCCTGTTCCTTCAAAACGTGTGATACCCCCCCACCTTCTCCAGAGCTCTGGGAGGCCCGAGCAAAGAGGAGGACAGAGGGAGGGAGGAGGTGAGAGAGACGGAGGAGGTGAGGAGGGGTGGTCTTTGGGACTCCCAGCACCCTCTACAGCCAGCTGGGAGGCATTGGCAAGTCACCTGCTCTGAGCCTCTGCTTCCCGCCCATGCAATGTGGATGATAATTCCTACTTCCTAGCAGGGCTCCAGGGTAGAGCATTAGAGGTAAGAATCATAAGCCTTCCAGAAGAAGCATGAACAAAGGAAGCCATCATTGTACTTTTCTTGATGAAAAAGGAGGGCACTGCAGTGTCCCGAAGTTCCCAGAGGAAAGGTCTCCGTGGTTAGTTCCTGAGAACCTGCTCTGTCCCTTGGAGAACCTGCCATATTTCTGATGAACCCCCCCAGCAAATACAAACATGGTTGGCATTTTTATATTTCCTCAAAAACCCAAACTTCCAATTTTCTGCCATTGCTAATGTTTATTTTTAGTCTTCCTCTTGGTTCTTAGTCTTGTACTTTGCCCAAAGATGGTGCTCAGTGTGGGAGACAGCTGATGTGGTTTTGGCCCCCAACACTGATTTGGGGATGTGACCAACACTGGAGTGGACACGAGGGCCCTACCTAGAGCCCAGCCCCTTCTTGGTGCTCCCAGCCCCCGCCAGGCCACTCTGCCACCCTTTGCTGTGCACCGGGGGTCAGCCTATATGTGTGCAATTGGGTGCCCTGTGGTGCCATTCTCCAGGAGCTACCCCTGGGATTAGACCACAAATGGGAGCAGGAGAGGAAGGACAGCTCTTTGGGAGGAGTCCAAATCACCCAGCCTATGGTCAAGAGCCCTCTCTTCCCTCCTCTATGAAAAGTTCAAGGACCCAGGGAGATGGCTTTCTGAAGAGCACAGAAAGAGCCAAATCAATATATTTGTGCCTTTTCTAAATCAAGACCAGTGGAGAGACTTACTGTTTGTAAGTACTTGAAGGCTGTAAACTTCAAGAAGCCAAGGGAAGGCTGAGGGCTGCAGAGGAAACCATATCTCAGAGTACCTGGTGGAACAGGATGCATACAAAGTCATCAAGGAAATTAAGTCCGGAAGAGGCTTGCTAGCCTGGCCTCCCGGGAAGGTGTGAAGGTAGCTGTACTCATGCTGTCCCCCCTCCCTCCCTCGAGTTGGAGAAAGGGAGGATCCTCCAGGGATTGATACAGGGAGACAGGCTGAATGAGTAAAAGGGGAGTTTTAAAATTTATGATGAATGATTTTTTTCTATTACCTTGACCTTAGAGCAGAGACTAAGAATGGAATAGTAGTAAGGTTGTCCAGCATCGACTAAGCTATGGATAAAAAGAATCCCCAGCCAGCTTGCTATGAGTGGCCATCCATGTCAAACCTGGAGAATCTGACATGGCCATAGCAGCCTTGTGGGACAATGGAGGCTCCTACCAGGAAGTGACAAGCTTACTAATCTTGGAATGGAAAAGGTATGCATATATTCTTGTATTTTATTTTTACTTAATAATACATTACCAATTAGCACTTAATTACTAGGGATTTTAAATTATTGCTTTTGGCCCCTCCTTAAGATGCAAAATTTCCCTCTGAGTGCACCTGCTTTCAGTTAAATTAATAACTGATGAGCCTGAGAATAGAGGTTTCAACATGGAAATACCCTTAAGTGAGGAGATGTTTACTAAGCAGAGATACATTAGCCAAACAGATAATTCCCAAGTCAAAATGACACTATTCCCAAGTAAAAAATGTACCTTTGCTTGAATAGACTTGGAGGAACTTGAAATGCATATTGTACAAGCAAAAGAAGCCAGTTAGAAAAGGTTCCATTCTGTATGATTCCAATTACGGATCATTCAGGAAGAAAGAAAGACCATAGAGACAATAAAAGGATTAGTAGTTGCCAGGGGTATGGGAAGGAAGGGATGAACAGGTGGAGCTCAGGAGATTTTTAGGGCAGTGAAATTATCCTATGTGATATTGCAATGGTGGATACATAGCATTATATATTTGTCATAACTCATAGAATGTGCAACACCAAGAGTGAATCTTAACGTAAACTGTGGACTTTAGTTAATAATAATGTATCAATATTGGTTCATTAATCATAACAAAGTAGAATTTTAATTCTAGATGCCCATTATAAGGAGAAACTAAAGTGAAGGGTAGTGTTGGGGAGCAGTAGAAAGAGTCTATGGGAACTCTCTGTACTTTCTGCTCAATTTCTCTGTCAACCTAAAACTGCTTTTAAGAAATAAAGTCTATTAATAAAAAAATCTTTTTTTTTCGATCGGCTGGGTGGCTGAAAAGCCTCTGGTATTAGAAGAAGAAAAACTTAGTGATTACATTTATCTTATTCTTTTATTTCATTAATAAATATTTATTATGCCTAATAATAGAATAATAGAATGCTAGGCTTAGAGGACCTGGGATTGGATAGTATTGCTGCCTTCAACAGTAAGGACAGTAGCGTCAGCACATCAGATAGCATTCAGTCTATCCACTAATCATGTAAACAATAACCAAATAGTGAGGGAAGCCTAAAGCTGGAGGTAAGTGTATAAAATCAATTTGAAATGCCAAAAAAAGGATAGTCTGGGCCTTTGGGGGCCAGTTTCCTCCAGAGATTTGGTGATATTTACAAACAGTGTACTGGGAAATAATTTTGTCAGAGATATTATACACCCCAGGACAGTACCAATTATATATATATATTTTTCTTAATTATCCCTCATTTGTACTTGTGTTCCATGTGATAGGAGATAAGTGTAAGTCAAACAGTTAAAAGAAAATGGGCCACAGGACTCTGTTTGGCTCAATTTACAATCTATCTGATATTATGGGTCTATTGGCAATAAGAGGGTCAGCAGAAATTAATAAACAGCATTTCTAAATTGTGTCAACTGTATGGCAGACTCCAGAAGCATATTTGGAGTCTGTGTAAATAGTGGCAGCTTTTGTACTACAAGGCTATAGTGACCAAAACAGCATGGTACTGGGCCACAAACAGAGACATAGATCTATGGATCAGAACAGAGAACACAGATATGAATCCATCCTCATATTGCCATCTGCTCTTTGACAAAGCAGACAAAAACATACACTATGGTAAAGAATCTCTATTCAATAAATGGTACTGTCAAAATTGAAAAGCGACATGTAGACAGATGAAACAGGATCTGCACTTCTCACCTCTCACAAAAATTAATTCATGAAGATAGCAGGCTTAAATCTAAGGCATGAAACTATAAGAAGAAAATGTTGGAAAAATTCTTATATTAATAGATATTGGCCTAGGCAAAAAATTTATGAAGACCCCAAAAGCAATCACAGCAACAACAAAAATAAATAAATGGGACCTCATAAAATTAAAAAGTTTCTGCACAGCCAAGGACACAATCAATAGAGCAAATAGACAACCTACAGAATGGGAGAAAATATTTGCATGCTATACTTTGATAAAGGCCTGATAACCAGACTCTACAAAGAACTCAAGCAAATGAGCAAGAAAAAAATCAAACAGCCCCATTAAAAAGTGAGCAAAGGACATGAACAGAAACTTTTCAAAAGAAGATAAACTAATGACCAACAACCACATGAAAAAATGTTCAACATCTCTAATCATCAAGGAAATACAAATCAAAACCACAATGAGATATCACCTAATGCCAGTGAGAATGACTTTTATCAAAAAGTCTGAAAACAACAGATGTTGGCATGGATAAAGAGAGAAAGGAACACTTATACACTGTTGGTGGGACTGCAAACTAGTACAACCTCTATGGAAAGTAGTATGGAGATACCTCAAAGAACTAAAAGTAGACCTACCATTTGATCCAGCAATACCACTACTAGGTTTTTACCCAAAGGAAAAAAAGACATTTTATAAAAAAGACACTTGCATTCAAATGTTTATAGCAACACAATTCACCATTTCAAAGATGTAGAAACAACCCAAGTGCCCATAATCCATGAGTGGATTAATATAATGTGGTATATATATATACCATGGAGCACTACTCAGCCATACAAAAAAAATGGTGATCTAGTATCTTTTGTAACAACCTAGATGGAACTGGAGGGCATTCTTCTTAGTAAAGTATTGCAAGAATGGAAAAACAAACACCACATGTACTGAATACTAAATTGGAACTAAGCGATTAACACTTAATTATGGAAGTAAAATTCAAGAGAAATCAAATAGGTGGGAAGAGGAGAGTGGGGATGGGTAAATTCACACCTGACAGGTACAATGCACACTAACTGACTGAAAGGCACACTTACAACTTTGACTCAAACCGCATAAAAGCAAATTATGTAACCAAAACATATGTACCCCTATAAAATTCTAAAATTAAAAAAAATAGTGGCAGCTTTTCCTTTTGCCAATGTGCAAGTTTTAGTGAGGGCTATACCAAATTTGACTCAAGGTATTTTGGGGTGAGCTTTTGAGTATCCTGAAATTTTCATGTCCTAAGTAACAGTGGTCTGTACCCATGGGAGTTCACACCTAGAGGCTTTATGGTCTCATTCAGCTAGAACCTCAAAAAGAATGAGTCTAAGAGAGCACCCTGTTTAAAGAGCAAAAGATCATCAACATATTAAACAAGTACTGAACAAGAGTGGTTCTCTGGGCAAAGATTATATAATGTAAATCGGGTTAGAGAATTTGAGACAATATTAAAGGAGACACACAGTATTTCTTTCTTATAGTTCTTATAAAGAATTTTTATTTGTCAGCTCTTAAATATTACTATTTTTTATCCTATCAATCTTTTAATTACTTATTTTATTATTTTAAGCAATTACTAGCTAGGCAACAATTTGCCTTTAGTAAGATTTTGCCATTTTGGTAAGTTCTTGTTGTCTTTAGGGCCTAATATTTATGCATGTATAGGTAGGCATAACTAGATAGTACTCAGTTTTTCAGAAATTAAGGATCCCATTTTACCTAAATATTGGCTTTGGCTCTCATATTTTCATGACCAATTTAGGCAATGATTTTTCCTTACCCAAGAGCACAAGAAAAAGGGACAAAGGGACAGAACACAGAAATCTCTGCAAATCCCTGAAAGCTGGAGTTCACACCCCTGTGGTATTGTCACTTACTATTAGTTTTTGTCTGACCTGGTCAGACATTTAAGGCCTCTAACTGGAATCTAAGCGAATTAGTTATCAGATAATTTGATCTCAGACCCAGATTAGCTTCTGTCGTGATTTGTGAACCCAGTTAGGATCAAAACTTTGCTCCAACAAACTCAGAGAGCTCTAAACACAAATCTATGGCACTCTGGAATCTGGAGAGAACTTACCCACCAGCCTCAGTTGCAATGAGACAGCAAAGGACCACAGGTCCAGCAGGTAGCTCGCTTGGACTCTCAGTGCTCTGGGTGGTCTCTTGGAGCTCTATTTTGGAACCCAATTTTGATAAAAATTAAATTTAACAGAGTTTGATTGAGTAAAGAGCAATTCACAAGTTAGGCAGCTGAGCTAGAAGAGGTTCAGAGAGGCCCTAATGCTGAGAAGATTTATGGCCACAAAAGAGAAGGTGACATACAGAAAATAGAAATAGCTGGCTTGGTTATATCTCAGTATTTGCCTTACTTAAATATAGCTTGAACTGTCAGTGGCCTTTGATTGGCCAAAACTCTGTGATTGACAAAGAGGAAAGAGTAGAAAGGAGTGAAGATGAAGGGAGTACACTTTATTTGGGACAAATAGCTGACATTTTGCTTTTCAACTTTTGAACTAAAAGACCAATAAGTCTTAACCAAGGTTATAACTTAAAGAAAAAAGAGGTGTCTTTAAAGAGGTGGAGAACAGTTTTTTTTACAAGATCCAGAAAAATCACAAAACAACTCAAAGAAAGAAAAGTCTCACTAGTCATAAACAAGATGAAACCCACAATTTTTTTCAGTTGCATTTTCTAGGGTCCCAGCTTTTTAGTAGACCATTCATACATAAATATCTGAAAGTCCCATATGTCTCTACAGAACACAGGAAAGTAAAGCTGTGTACAGAAGGAAAGAGGATTAATAAATGGTGAAAGTTATACCAGTATCAAGCTACAACAGGCTCATTACCTGTCCGGGAACCAAACCTAGGCTATTGAGGTGAAAGCACAGAATTTTAACCATTAGGCTGTAAGGTATATTGGCCTGCGTCATTATTCCCACTGGGGCAGTGTTCAAAGGATTTTTAAATTTTTGTTTTAGATCAAATATTTGCTCTTTAATTTTGTCAAGAGAATTTTTAAGGCTAGCCACAACGTTATGTGCCTTTCTTTTAATCTAATTTGTCTATTAATGCAAATAAGGCAATTATTTCAAATAAGAGATCTCTAAAATTTATTTTTAAGAAAATTTGGAAGTTTTTAAATTTAAAGGATCCATCTTTTGGGCATTCATCTCGATAGTACATTTATTTCAGAAGTGACTCAGTCCAATGGCTCTTCGTAGAAAACTCAGGAGGTCATTTTCCAGGTTTAGCCTGGAGAGGGCACAGAGAAGGCAGTTGCTAAGATTCCCAAAAATTCACTCTCAGACGAGATAACAAAGAGGGTAGGACATTGTAAGACAAAGACTTTTCCCAGAGCTTGACATGTTCAGTACAGTGCACTGTTTAGAATCTTACATGTCTGGGACTCCTCATCTTTTCAGACTGGCTGCCTGACATATTCTGGAAAAAAAACCACGCCCCTTAGATGACAGCGAGGGAGGAGACAATTCCCACTCAGTCACAAGATAGGCTCAGGGACATGTTGATAAAACAGGATGAGAAGGAAACCTTATGCAGTTTTTGTTTTAGGAGACTTGCAGCAACGTTTGTCTAAACAGACGCGGTCTAGTCAGAACCGTGTAGTTGGCAAGTCCACAGGGCCGGCTCGAACGTCAGGCCTATAGAGGTGCCAGGCCTGTGTTCTTCCCTGTGGTAACCCTCTTTCTGAATAAAACAACACAGTCAGACAATCATCAAAGGAATGAACAAGAAAACCAAAAAAAAAAAAGCTATTTCTGAGAGAAGAGGGAATCAAACAACATGAATATTCATACCACAAAGTACCAAAAATTATACCAATACCAGAGTTGCCCACAAGACTAGTCACTGACAAAACCTTTTCTCTCATTAATCTTAAATTTGGAAAGGACAGTGATCTTTTACCATCTGCTCAACTGGAGCCCACAGAGAGCGGAACACCGGGGGTCTGACTGGTGAGTGAGGTCTCTTCCCACATCGCAGGCTGGGCAGAGTTCGGATTTTCCTCACTGCGGCTTTCATGGGAGCAGAGTGGTTTTGAGATTCTCTGACTGCGCCAAATTGTAGGGGTGAGGGGATACTTGTCCTTCCCCCAGCAAAGGTTTTCTGAAAGAGCAACTCACAATTAAGGAAGATTAATAAGAAAAATGGTTATTTACTAACACCATGCATATGGGGAGAATCACATAGTGATTACCCAGTATCCCAATGAAGTTCGGATATTTTTATATATGCCTTTTGGCGGGGGGTGGGAAATGAGGAGTATAGGCAATTCTGTTTAGGGGCCATACACAGCTGGTGAGGATGAATAGATTGGGGGAAACAGATTGACTTGTAAATTAACCTAAAAGACAGGTATTATGTTTCACTTGTTTTGGGCTAGGTCTGGTTGCATTCTTGATATCTTTTCCTGTAATATATTGAGATAACAAGGAGAGGAAGGGAAGACCATTGGCTCCTTTGATCTTTTGATCAGGTCAGTCTGGTTTATGCAGATAGAGGAGAAAACCTCTTCCAAGGGCCTGTTAATCTCTAAGAACCTTTCATTCAAAACATTCTATATACTACGGAGTCATATTTTGGGGTGAAATTTCCAGAGCGCCTTCAAGTGCTTATTATATACAAAGCCCTGTATGTATTATCTCATTTAATTCTATAACAAATTCTATTCTATTTGTTCTTTATTCTAGAACAAATAAAGAGACTTACATTTGAATATATTGGTTTGACAAATAAGGAAATCAGTTTGGAAAATTTAAATAACTTGTCCAAGGTCACTCAGCTAGAAAGAAATAGAGTCAGAACTATCAGCTGAGGTAGTCTGACATCTGCCATACTCAGAAGTCTAGCATGTCCTCACAGAAAAATGTTGCAAAGCTGCTTTGAAGAGTTTTATCCTTAGTGAAATCCTTCGAGTAAAGATACTAGAACCAATTCCATTATAAGCAAGAATCAGATATGTTGTTTGTGTTAGTCAGCTTGGGCTGCTGCTATAACAGAATACCATAGATGAAGTGGCTTAACCAATGAACACTTATTTCTCACAGTTCTGGAGGTTGGGAAGTCCAAGATCGAGGAGCCAGTGGATCCAGTGTTTGGTGAGGGCTCTCTCCCTGGTTTGCAGATGGCTGTCTTCTTACTATATCCTCACATGGCAGAAAGAGAGAGAGAGAGAGAGAGAGAGAGAAAGATTGCTTTTGCTTTTCATGTCTCTTCTTACAAGGGCACTAATCCCATTCCTGGGGGCTCTACCTCCATAGCCTAATTACCTTCCAAAGTCCCCACCTCCAAATTCAATCTCATTAGAGATTAGGCTCCAACATATGAATTGGGGGTTTGGGGGAGCGGCGGGAGGAAACACAAACATTTAGTCCATAGCACCATTCTACTTCAAAAAGCAGAACAATACTTTTTACGGAAGAAATCTATCAGGTTATATAATTATATTTCACCATTCAAATAAAGAAAAATCCCATTATTGCAATTATTGTTGTTTCTGGGAAGATAAAAGTACATTAGCACACGGCAGAACTTTATAGCTATTAAGAATTAAAGTACAAAGAAAACAAGTTGGAAAATGAGGTAAGGCTCAAATATGTATCTATATTTAACTCTGTATGAATAGGAGCATTGAACATCACTGCTGCCTAAGGCTGTTAAGTCTTTTTCTATTACCCTGGGAATGTTGTTGCTCAGATCACTCCTAAAATTTATGCACAAAAGAAGAGTAAATGTGGCAGATCAGACAGAACTTTCTTTTGCAGACATGGGTTTCCTATAACCACCTATCAAGGATTCATTGACTTTCATAGTTATGAGACCACCTTGTATTGATGTATCCTTTGTCCTAAGTAGGACACACATGGTCAATCTCCAACATCCAATACTTACTATATGTAAGCAGTGTATTAGGAGTAATGGAC
>VSMD01122676.1:0-19951 GCA_008750895.1 Mirza zaza
CATCCAAAGCCCAAACTGAGGCTGAAGGTTTTGGGAGTTGCTTAAAGTTGCATAGCTGGCGGGAGGTAGACCAGGGCTGGAATTCAAGTCTCCTCACTCGAAATCCATTGCTCGGCCCATTGCCCCACCTCAGGCCACTTTGGGATTTTTCTTTACATCATTTTTTTTCCTTGTCCCATTTTTTAAAGGCTTGTTTTCCTATTCAGAACGAAGTGGCTTCCCTGAACACATCTTCATTATGATTCACACCAACCTGAAGAAAAAATTCAGCTGCTGTGTCCTGGCCTTTCTCCTGTTTGCGGTCATCTGTGTGTGGAAGGAAAAAAAGAAAAGGAGTTACTATGGTGCCCTTAAATTGCAAACCAAGGGATTCCATGCGATGAAGAGTCTGGAGAAACCAGCCCCGGGGTCTGATTCCCAGTCTGCGCCCTTGAGCAGCACCCAGGACCCCCGCAGGGGCAAACAGGCCCTCAGCAGCCTCAGGAGCCCAGCCAAGGCCAAACCAGGGCCCGCCTTCCGGGTGTGGAACAAGGACAGCTCCTCCAAAAACCTTATCCCCAGGCTGCAGAAGATCTGGAAGAATTATGTAAACATGAACAAGTACAAAGTGTCCTACAAGGGGCCTGGGCCAGGCGTCAAGTTCAGTGCAGAGGCCCTGCTCTGCCACCTCCGGGACCATGTGAATGTATCCATGGTGGAGGCCACAGATTTCCCCTTCAACACCTCTCAGTGGGAGGGTTACCTGCCCAAGGAGAACCTTAGGAACAAGGCTGGGCCTTGGGGCAGGTGTGCTGTTGTCGCCTCAGCGGGATCTCTGAAGTTCTCCCAGCTGGGCCGAGAAATAGGTACGTTCTGGGGTGTGAAGGTTCTCTGAACAGCCAGTGCTCATCAGGACTGGCTGTGCATATCAGTGGTGCTGGTGACAAGCAGCCCAAGTGTGGCTCGGTGGCCCAGTGGTGCGGGCCCAGGGCAGTGTCTCTCTCAGAGTCAGAAGTACCATCAGGACAGCTGAACAATGGGAATCCAGGTGCCTGGCACCTTTATCAATTAGAATAGCTTTATTGCTTTTCCTGTTATTTTTAGCTGACATGTAATAATTGTACGTATCTATGGTAAACAGAGTGGTATGCATTCAATGCGTAAGGGTCAAATCAAGGTAATTAGGATATTCATCACCTCAAACATTTATTATGTCTTCGTGTTGGGGACAGAATAGTTTTATTTTTGTCTGTTGTACCTATTGGAATTCTTCAGAATATTTCATTTGAAAGGAATTCCACTCCTACCAATAAGCAAAAAAATATTTGAAGCATAAATCTCTACTTCATTTTCAGGTTCTGAAATTTTGTTATTTAAGTAATGGAGGACTCTTTTGTCTTCAACTCCCTGAGAAATTTTCAGCTTTTCTCTTTGAAAAGCATTAATTTAGGGTGGGAATTCTTAACTTGGAGGCTGTGGACCAACTTTAGGGAGCTCAGGAATCCCTAAAGTTGCATGCAAAAGTTTCTGTGCGTTAGGTATGTATAACGTGTGTGTGTGTGTGTATATATAAGTGTGTCTGCATTTTTTCCAGGGAGGGAGTTCATAGATTGCAGTTGATTCTCAGAGGGATCTGTGCCCCCCAAAAGGTTTAGGAGTCACTGGTCAAAATATATTAATTTGCTTTTCTTAAAAGCCTTTGCAGTTAATAAAGATAGAAAGTCTTTTCATGTTTGTAAACCTTTACCACAGAGAGCTATAGATTCACTTAAGGCCCCTTATTTCCCTTATTTTGAGAGAATGTGTTTTCCATTATTGTGAAATGAATCAGCTAAAGAAAGCAAAGCCAAGGAAGCCTTGCTCTTCTGTCAGGCAGAGGTACTGGAGCAGGTGAGGTCATATGTCTCCTTTTTTATTTCTTTCATATAACTGCCAGGAAAAATGGCCTGAAACCAACCACAGGCTCTCAAAGAAGAAAAGTAGACCCAAGTTGGATTCTCTAGAGCAGAAAGAAGTGGTGAGATCACATTTTCTACTTCCCCAAATAGGCAGTTATTAACTAATAAAAAATGTTAGTTATTAATTAATTAAACTATTAGTTACTAAGTAATAAAAACTGCCAAGATGGCCAGGCCCACCCCAACTTTTGCTTTTGTCTCTTTGGTTTCCTTTGGACTTTGTTTTCTAGAAACTAAATGTAATTGGTTTTTGTTTATCCATAATGGACCATGTTTATCCAAAATTTCTTTCTTCCCCATTTTTTGCTGCCTAAAGGCAATACTTAGGCTATCCCAGGTGTTAACTGATGCTCCTTCTTCTCGTGAAGTTACCAGTGTGTGTGCCTGGATGAAATTGTGTTGAAATCTGAGACCGAGGCTGGTACCTCTGTGAATTGGAACTACAGCTTTATCTTTATGCACTCCTTAAAAGTTTGGAGTGATTTAAATAAAAATTAATGACAGTAATCTTTTTCTATAGACTGCAGTTACAACTTCATGTAAGTATTTACCATAGAAGGACCTTGATCCTGAGATATAATAAAAATTGCATGCTAGACTTCAGCCACTCTGTCTTTTATAGAGTATATGCTCTGGGCATTTAGTCTAACAAATATTTTAAGTCATTCATTCATTTATTATTTTATTCATTCATAGATTCACTAAAAATACAGAACAGGAGCTTAGAATACAAAGGGGAAAGGGAAGGGAGAGGCCCTTCATTGAAGCCTCTGAGTTCCAGGCAGTGAGCCAGGCCCATAGACTTCCCACATCCGGGATTTGTTGAGCCCATTCCCAACTATTGAATATCAAATGGCTTCAAATTGTTCACTTGTACAAATTGTACTGCTAACAAAGTTTTCGTGCAAACAACTTAAGTGACTACTACTGCCCTTCAGTGGGGAATATCTTCAGAAATGGGGCCAGAAAATCCAAGTAAAATAAATTTTATGGCAATTTTTTTAGTTCATTGTGAGACTGTTTACCAGAGACCTTGTAATAACATACTGTGCCTCCAGCAGTCCCACACACCAGCCAGTGAGGGGCTCAGTAACTTTCAATTGTAGTTCACTTATGCATGTAAAGTATCTTAGATTTGTTAAGTAATGCTTATTGTGCACCTACTGTGTGCCTAATATGCCTTACTTTTTAAAAATCCTCCCAATAGTCCTACAAGGGAGGTAAGATTGTTCTCATTCTGATGATGAGCTAACTGTGAAGGCAGGAGGGTTACACAACTGGTTAACAGCAGCCTGGGGTTTAATTCAAAGACCCTTATACCTGGCCCCCTGCTCCTGTGCCTCATAATGACGGTAGCTTCATAATAAAATTTAGTACGATTTATCCCTTGTTAAAAAAATCCCTTGATATTCTCGTCTACTTGTTCTCCTAGGGGAAAAGAGAAGAGCGTGTCAAGTTGAGGCAGAGGCAAGAAGCAAAGGTTGCATGGGGAAAAGCGCAGAGTATGTTTGGGCATCACAGTGACTCTGTCTGGCTGGGATGTGGGTTGGGGCCCAGTGTGTGAAGAACAGCAAAGGATGAGGCCAGAAAGGTAACCACTGGCCAGCTGTTAGAGAATGTTAAGAGTCACAATAAGGACTTTGGGTTTCATTCTTTAACCCACAGAGAGCCCTAGAAGGTTTCAGATCAAAGGAGTGATGGGATCGTGTATATTTTGGACAGATTTCTCATATCTCTGAGTTTCCCTCTCTGTGGGGACTACTATATAATCTCTCCATTATTAGGGACTATTGCCACATCCAAGTGAGAAGTGCCAGGCCAGTGGGAGTGGTAGCAGAGAGAAAGGGCCTTACTTGAGAGACTATGATGTAAAAGAGACAGAACTTAGTGTCTAACCAGAAATGACCTTGAGTGAGAGGCAGGAGCACAGGCTATGTTGCGTCACAGGGGAGCATGCTTCTGGAGCAGGGCAGATTCTGTTTTGGATGTATAGAGTCTGAAGTGTTTAAGGATTTCCCTGTGTAGACACCTAGTTAGGTATTTGATTCTGGAGAAGTGTCAAGTCTGGAGATCGGATTTAGGAATCGTTTGTATCAAGGTGAGGTAACGATTGTACTCCAAGGAAGAGGTCTGATTAGAAAACCTAAAAAAGATTTACATTTAAAAGACAAGGAAAGAGCAGGGACGAGCAGAAAAATCCAGAAGGGCCCCAGAAGGGCTAGAGGAGAACCAGGTAGGTACCATATGGTGGAAGGCAAAGGGAGATGGAGTTTGGGGGATGGTAGCTGTTGACATCAGGGTCTGCAGAGGTGGGACACATTCTTGGGCAGAATGAGGACTGAGAAGACTCCCTTGGATTGAATAGCTTGAAGGACATGATCAGTTATTTCGGGGGTCAGCTAGCTTTTCTTGTAAGGGGCTGGATAGTAAATATTTTAGGCTTTGAGAGCCATATAATGTCTGTCACAACTACTCGACTCTGCTGTAGTAGTACAAAAGAAACCACAAATTGTAATAAATGAATGGGCCTATGTTCCAGTGAAACTTTATTTACAAAAACAAGGGTGCATTTGAGCTGATTCTGTCGAATGTTCTGGGCAAGTAATTGTATCATCTGCATATAGTGATGCATTTATTTCTTCCTTTTCTAATTTGCATCTTTTTCTGAGCTCTAATTCTAAGTTAGAGAGAGGTGGTGGCCCTAATTTTCTGCAGTCTTCCCCTTTGCCAGTCTTGTTTGCTGTGATCTCAGTAGTTGTGGATTTCTCTTGTTGATTTGCTAGAAGCCTATTGGAGTTTGGAAGTTCTTTCGCCTTCAGTTAGCAAGAAGTGGTTTGACAAACAGGATCTTATCTCCTTTCTTACGAGCCCAACTCAGTGGCCTGCTTTAAAGGTTTCCTCTTTTCTAAAAATTGATGCATAATAGTTGTAGATATTTGTGGGATACATGTGATATTTTGATACATGTGTACAACGTATAATGATCAAATCAGGGTAGTTAGGATAACCGTCGCCTCAAAAAAGCTTTCTTCTTTGATTGTTTTTTTTTTTTCTTAGAATCAAATCCAAACTTCATCCCCGGGCCTCTGTAGCCCTGCTGCACAGTCTGGCTCCTGCCAGCCTCTTTAACAGCATCTTTGATTTTTCTTCCCTCACTTGCTCCAGCCAAGTCCTTACCTTCATTGGGATCCTGACACTTGCTCTGTCCTTCCCTGGACCCTTCCCATACCTGGCCATCCTTTAGGCCTCAGCTCTGAGGCATTCCTTGAATCATCACTCTATCGAAAGGAGATTTCCTCAGTGTCTCTGTCATACAGTTCAGTCTATTTGTGTCATAGTATTAGCCACAATTTGCAATTATCTCTCTTTCTTTTTTTTGAGACAAAGTCTCACTCTGTCCCCCAGGCTGGACTACAGTGGTATCATCGTAGCTCACTGTAGCTTTAAACTCCTGGGATCAAATGATCCCCTTGCCTCAGCCTCTTGAGTAGCTGGGATTACAGATGTGCACTGCCACGCCCGGCTAATTTTTCTGTTTTTTGTAGAGATAGGTTCTTGCTCTTGCGCAGGCTGGTCTCAAATTCTAGACTTCAAGAAATCCTCCTTCCTGGCTTCCTGAAGTGCTAGGATTACAGATGTGAGCCACTGCACCCGTCCTGTAATTATCTTATATGTAGAATTGCTGTGCTTATTTATTGTCTGTCTCTGTGCAGTAGAATGTAAGATCCCTGAGGGCAAGGACCTGGTCTTTCTTGCTCATAACCATTGTCTCCAGCACCCAGAACTGTGCTTGGCATAGAGTAGGTCCTTAATCAGTGTTTGTCAAATGACAAAAACAGCTCTCCTTTCTCATGTCAGCATCAAGGACCTATCCTAAGCCTTCTCTGCTGGATGTTCTCCCTTTGCCCCTTCAAATTCACCCTCCACCCTTTTCTACCTGGCTTTGTTCTCTGAGCAATTGAAATTTTGGACCGTGTCAACTGGTGTACCTTGCCCTCAGGCCTCTATTTGGGTCTGTCCATTAGAAGCACTGGACAAAACTGAGGAGGAGAGCGGGGGTCAGGGCACCTGTTCTCCTGGATGTCCCCTTGCAGAAGGGGCTGTGTCTTTCCTTGGACTGAAGGTCTCAGCTCCTCTCAGGCAGCCCTTTTAGTCTCTGGGTCCCACTCTCTCTCCTTTACCCCTCAAGCCTACAAGATCCAAGGAAGGAGGAGAGAGAGGTTGGGGTATTGACTCCCTCAGCCTCCTTCTTGGCAGCTGGACAGTTAACCTTCTCCTAAAGGCCACTGCTCCTGACAGGTGGCCCTGCTCAGCTCGGGCTCTCTGCTTCTTGTCCCGTGGTAGGCCTGGGGCTGGTAGTGTCTCCCTGCAGTAGGTAACCCTGGGTATTAGCCTGTTCGTGTTGATTTCCTTAAACTCTACCCACAACTTTGCAAGCAGTCCTTTTATGAAACTCTCAATTACTCTTTTCTACTGAGATTCTCTTCAGTAACATTCATCTGTGAAATGGGAGAGTTGACTAAGTGAAGTTTCTGGTGGATCTGCATTTCTCATGTGATCACTGCTGATTACTTTTGAAACCTGTGACTGATTCAGATAAAACTTGATGCAGTTCTGAGTTGTGCAAAGACGTGCCACCTGCCCTGTGTGTAGGTCAGAGAGACTGCCCTGTGAATGGCAAAAGTTTGCACTATGCATGTCTCCTGTAATTTTCAAACTATTTTGATGAAATTTTGCCCTAGGACTGAGGGTTATGTTGTTTTTATGAATGAGGTGCCTAGATTTCTGAGGGTTAGTGCATATATTGGAATTAAAATAAAGTAAGAGGCTTCATTCCTTAATTCCATAGACATTATCTTTCCAGATCATCTTGTTTCGAGCAAAGTGTCCTCCCTTCCTGTCTGTTTGGTTAAAAAACGACCCCCAAAATGTCCATATGGAAGGAAATAGAACATCAGAGAGTGGCTGACCCCTAAATCTGGTGCAGATTTCAGTATTGAACCCCAAACTTCCTTGATTAAGTAAGGTTGGGATGAGATCTCATAGGATCATAGAGTTGAGATAGTTCTTAGAAGTCATCAGTTCTGTCCCCCATCAGATTGGTGAATGCTGGGTAGAGAAACTTCTCCAAGTCTTCCAAACTCTACCTAAACAGCTTCAAGGACAAAGATCTAGAGCCAAGGAAACAATTAGGGTTGTTTGACATAGTTTGTTTGATCTTGAATGGATTTAGCATATTGTTTCTGACAATGTCCTTACATTTTTAAATAAATAGAAAACATGTTAAGTTTAGCCCTCTTGTTCCATTTCTGCAACACCAGGTTGCAACCTTTTCCTGGATTTCAGATTCCTAACTGGCACACTTTGGGGTTGTCTTGGATGCCATGGTGGATCCCTTTCATTTGCTGAGTGCTGCATGCTTCTCAGTGCAATGGGGTACTTTGCACTTGTAGAATAGACTGAGCGTGGGGTAATGTCTTCACTAGATTATAGAAATATGATCTACAGGGTATCAAGAGAATATTCAGTTTGCTGCCTTAATAACTGGAGTAGTGATTCCACTATAAGTAGCACACTGGCCCTGCTTGCTTTTCTTCTGTGCCTAGGCATACTGGTGTATCATTGAATGGGTTTCAGGAATTCCAAATATGGACTCCTTTAGCCCATACAACAGCTGGCAGATAGATGGTCATCTCTGCCCAAGATCTTTGCCTGAGTACCATACAAATGTCGCAGTTTCCCTCTGTGTATCATGATGGGATAAAAATTGGGAAGCATGATCCCCTTGCCCCACCCCTTCCTCCTGCCTTCTCTTCCTCCAGCTATCCTCTGTTTCTGAATATTGCCAGTGCTCACCACCTCTTTTCTATTTCTTTGTGGTTTATAGATGATCATGATGCAGTCCTGAGGTTTAATGGGGCACCCACAGCCAACTTCCAACAAGATGTGGGCATGAAAACTACCATTCGTCTGATGAACTCTCAGGTAAATTTTTTTCTGTGCAGATACAGAGTAAGAGAAGGACCCTAGTGTGGGCTCTAAAGAGAATGTATCTACTAGGAGCACATCAAAGCCGCCAGCTAATTAAATCCCTTAACCTTCCTAAGTCTCAGATTCCTCATTGGAGAAGAAGATGGTGATTCCATGACCCAGCCTGGAGGTGGCTAGTGCCCAGGAAAGCAGAGTTCTACTGTCTCTGTGCCTGCCAGGCCATCTCTGGAGAGTTGTGTAAAGGACAGCAAAGTTGAGAACATTCAGGGGACAGTGAGGAGTATTATGAAAAGTAAATGAAGTGACACATGTGGGAGTACTTAATGAACTTTGAAATGCTATACAAGTATTAGAAGATATCACACCATATAATTACGTGTAGTACAGTACTAGAATTCAAGTATTACTTCATAAATTCCCCTAGGTAATTAGTTTCCTGAAGTATTTCCAGGTAGCACATGCTGATTTCTCAATACTAATGGAAACTTTTGAAACAGTCTTGCCACAAAGTTCTGTTAATAGATTTAATTAGCAGTAAAAACTGTGTTACATATATCAAAAATTATATAATAGGGCTGTAGCCCTACTCACCTCACTCACAACCACCAATGTTTGCCTTTTTCTGAGTAAACATGAGCCTTGGGTATTTTTATGTTAATATTTAGTGTCTACACTTCCCTGGGACTCCTGGGCATGAGGCGTGCCCTGGAACTGATCAGAAATACTCTGTTGGCACCACTCCAGTAGGACGTGCACCTCTCCTCTCCTCTGGCAGGGCTCCACTTCTTCATTTCCTGACTTCCAGGAATTCACCAGCTGGGCAGAAGCTGCTTCTTATAGAGCCTACTTTCCATTTGAGTCCCACAGCCTTAAGAATCTTTTTATAATCGGAGAAGGATTAAGGAACTTAACTTCTTTGTAAGTGGCCACCATCTTGTTTTCCATTCTTCCTCTAGTACCTTTGTGTTTGTTTTTTAAGAGAGTCACTTTCTATCATGGGAGCATCCTCCAGTAGCCTTTAGGTGCTTCCAATGCCTATCTGTTGGTTAACCTTGTATTTTTGTATTTTCATATTACTTTTATTATTACTAAGATGAGTGTTGAAATAAATGGATTAATGAGCAAGAGACTCTCTGGAGCAAGTGGCATTTGAGCTAGACTTTGAAAGCAGGGGCAGGATTTGGAGAAACAGCAGTAGGGGGACATTCCAGAAAGTGGAATTGGCAGGACAGAGATGCACAGGGCATCAGGGAGGGTTCCAATAGTCCTGGCTAGGTTGGAGGTGGAGATGTGGAGGGATTCACATTGCCCTGTAGAGGGAGATAAGGCTGGACCCTCTGACTGCTCAGACTCTGGCAAGTCTAAAATTCAGACAGAGGGGTTAGGACCAGCTTGGCACCTTTCCCTTCTCATGTCCCAGTCACAGAAATCCTGGAGCTGGAGAGCACTTTAATGAGCATTAACACCTAATCTCTACTTCTGTGTAAGATGCTACCTACACATCTAGGAGATATGTGGACTTACCTACCCTTAGTTAATAAATTCATTCAACAAATATGTTCAGTATGAATAGAGTGTAGCAGTCAGTACAAAGACTCTGGAGTAGGCCTGCTGGGGTTGAAAACCAGCTCTGTCTCTTACCAGCTAAATGATAAGAGGGGAGAACAATAGTATTTTCCTCACAGGGTTAGTGTGAGATATAAATGAGAAAAATGTGTACAAAATACTTAGAACAGTACCTGGCACATGTCTCAATGAATGTGAGCTACTTTTACTGTTTATATGCAAAGACACTAAGCTGGCAGCAGAGGATGCCGTGGTGAGCAACACAAATTCAGCCTGGTTCCCATGATATAAACAAATAGTTATACAGAGAATATAAAGTTGCAACAGAGAACTACAGAAGAGAGAGGGTCAAGGTGCTAGAAGAGCCCAGAAAAGGGAGATTTGAGCTATTCAGAAAAGTCAAGGAGGTGAATAAAAGTCAAAAAGTCAAGGAGGTGGTACTTGGCTGTGTAGGAGGAGTAGCAGTAGATGTGAAGAAAGTGGGATAAGAGCTTTCCAGGATGTGGCAGCAGTACAGGTGAGGTCCCATGTGGAGGGAGCTGGAGCGTAGAAGGACTTAGGGAGAGGAGGGTGCATGTGGGGTTGTGTGGTGAGAAATGATGAAAGGAAGAAGGAAGCAAGCTGTGGTACTGTGCTAAGGAGCTTTCTTCTTTATAGCATGACCAGATTTGCATTTGTAAACATCACTGGCTTCCGTCTGCTCAGAGGGGCTGCAGTAGATGGAGAGGCATAGTGAGGAGGATCTTGCCGTAGTCTGGGCTAGAAATGCTAGTAACCTGCTCCAGAGTAGGAATGAAGGTGGATGTGAGAAAAGAATGCACTTAAGGGTTACATGGGATGTATAGTCAACAGGCTTTAATGTTGGATTGGATGTGAAAAGTGAAGAGAGAGGAGCCAAAGGTGCAGCTCGGTGCTGGCTTGTGTAAGTGATCAGCTAGAACTCCCTGGTTCCTTATCCGTGGTTCCACTTTCTGTGGTTTCAGTTACATGTGGTCAGTTATAGTCTGAAAATATTAAATGAAAAATTCCAGAAATAAACAATTCATAAGGTTTAAGTTGTGTGCTGTTCTGAGGAGTGTGATTAAATCTCATTCCAACCCCTTCTGTCCCTTCTTCCCCACAAGAAGGGTGAGTATAGTATTTTGAGAGAGAGAGAGAGAACATGCACATAATTTTTATTACTGCATATTGTTATAATTATTTTATTATTAGTTATTGTTGTTAACCTCTTACTGTGTCTAATTTATAAATTAAATTTTATTATAGGTATGTATGCATGTATAGAAAAAAACATAGCATATATATGGTTCAGTACTATCTGTGGTTTCAGGCACCCACTGTGGGTCTTGGGACAAGTCACCTGTGGATGAGTGGGGGACTACTGTACTTGAAGATGTTTTGAGATGGAGGTTGAGGGGAAGGTAGAGAGAAAAAATATGGTTCTAGGTCTCGTCGATCTGAGCTGCCTTTTAGATATCTGTGAAGCAACGTCAAGTAGGCATTTGTACAAATGAAACTGGAGTTTAATGGAAAGGTCTGGACTGGAGGTGAGAATTTGTGAATTGTCTGTATCTATGTGGTGGTGAAACAACGGGACTGAATGAGAGCACTGGAGAGAGTGTGGTTAGAGGACAGAAGTCTTACCGAGGAGCTTTGGGTAACAAAAACAGAGAGAAGAAGGCAGTGGTCAGTGGTGTTTAATGCTACTGAGGGGCCAACTGGGTAAAGATTGAAAAATATCTGCTCTCTTTAGCAAAGTGGAGGCCACTGGTGACCTTAGCAAAAAACTATCTGGGGACAGTGGGGAAGCCAGAAGCCAGATGGGAGTGTATCAAGGAATGAGTGGGAGAGTAAATGGGGAAGGAAAATATGGATAGTTTTTAAAAGTCTAGCTCTAAAGGGGAGGAGAGAGATAGGGCAATATCTAGAAAGAGTTGAGAATTCCAGGGCCAGTTTTTGTTCTTTTCAGCTGTGAGCACAGGAGCAGCCACCTGGCCCCACCCCTCAGCCCCAGCATAGGTAGCTGTGCACATGTTCCTGGAGCAGCCTGCACACAGCTTGTGGGAGCCAGAGTGGGCAATATGGACCCTGTCCTTCAAATATTGGGAATTTGTGCTCTGATCTCCGATTGCTGCTGCCTATTTTTTTTTTTTTTTTGGACAGAGTCTGGCTCTGTTGCCCGGACTAGAGTGCCGTGGTGTCAGCCTAGCTCACAGCAACCTCAAACTGCTGGGCTTAAGCAATCCTTCTGCCTCAGCCTCCCGAGTAGCTGGGACTACAGGCGTGTGCCACCATGCCTGGCTAATTTTTTCTCTATATATTTTTAGTTGGCCAATTAATGTCTTTCTATGTTTAGTAGAGAGGGGGTCTTGCTCTTGCTCAGGCTGCTCTCGACCTTGAGTGATCCACCTGCCTCAGCCTCCCAGAGTGCTGGGATTACAGGCGTGAGCCACCGCACCTGGCCTAGTTGCTTCTTATCACAGAGATGCAGACAAAGAGGGGGTGGCCATTGTTGTTGTACCTCCTCCCCATGCTGTTACAAGCTCTTCCTCTTGGCTGAAGTGACTTTCGAGGAGCTTAAAGGCCAGTCATCTCCTTCCCATCCTTCTTTTTTTTTTAAATTTCTTTTTACCCTTTTGGGAGCCAGACATTGAAGACTAGAATATTTAAAGCAACTGTATATATGGCGGGTTGGGGGAGAGGATTAGGAAGTCACTATGATGCCCAGGGGAAGGGCCAGACTCAGAAAAGGCCTGAGAAGACCTGAAGATCCTCAACCCAGAGATGGCCTGTAATAACAATAAAACAAGCAAGCAGGCCGGGCGCGGTGGCTCACGCCTGTAATCCTAGCACTCCGGGAGGCCGAGGCGGGCGGATTGCTCGAGGTCAGGAGTTTGAAACCAGCCTGAGCAAGAGCCAGACCCGGTCTCTACTATAAATAGAAAGAAATTAATTGACCAACTATTATATATGTAGAAAAAATTAGCTAGGCATGGTGGTGCATCCCGGTAGTCCCAGCTACTTGGGAGGTTGAGGCAGGAGGATCGCTTGAGCCCAGGAGTTTGAGGTTGCTGTGAGCTAGGCTGACACCACCACACTCACTCTAGCCTGGGCGATAAAGCGAGACACTATCTCAAAAAAAAAAAAAAAAAAAAAGCAAGCAAGCAAACAAACAAAAACCAGCAAACTCTGGAGAATGGGGAGAATATGATTCCAGAGTTCCTATGTTATTAGACTCAAATGTTGAGTTTTCATTGAAAAATCACAAGGCACACAAGGAAACAGGAAAGTCTGGCGTGTTCAAAGAACAACAACAACAAAAAACCAACAAAAGCTCTCTCTAAAAAAAATCCTGATAGTAGATCTATTAGACAAAGACTTTAAAACAACTATCTTAAAGATGCTCAAAAAACAAAAAGAAGACATGGAGAAAGTAAGGAAAATAATATATGAACACAATTAGAAATATCCATAAAATGAAAGAAAATCTAAAAAGAAATTCTGGAGTTGTAAAGTGTAATAATTGAAATGAAAACTTCACAAGATGTATTCAAAGGAAAATTTGAACAGGTGGAAGAAAGAATTAGTGCATTGAAGATAGGACAATGGGCATTGTAGGGTCTGAAGGCAGAAAGAAATATTGAACAAAAGTCAACAGAGCCTAAGAGACCTGTGGGACACCATTGAATGAACTAACATATGCTGTGTGAAAGTCTCAGAAGAAACAGAAACATAAAGAATCTTCGAAGAAATAATGGCCAAGAACTTTCCAAATTTGATGAATAGCATGAATATAACCATCCAAGAAACTCAACAATTCCAAGTAGGATGAACTCAAGGATATTCACATGAGACATGTTATAATCAAACTATCAAAAGCCAAAGAGAGAATTTTGAAAGCAGCAAGAGAGAAGTGAATTATCAAACACAAGACATCCTTAATAAGATTATTAACATATTTCTCATCAGACATTTTGGAGACTAGAAGGCAGTGGGCTGATATATTCAAAGTGCTAAAAGAAAAAAAAAAAACAACTAAAAACTGTCCATTGAGAATCATGTATCCAGCAAAACTGTCCTTCAAAAGTGAGAGAGAAATTAGGACATTCCAGATAAATAAAAACTGAGAGAGTTCATTAACACTAGAACTGTCCTGCAAGAACAGGACTAAAGGTAGTCCTACATGTTGAAATGATAGGACACCAGACAGTGAGTGAAGTCATCTGAATAAATAAAGATCTCAGTAAAGGCAAATACATGGAAAATTATAAAAGCTAGTATTATTGTAACAATGGTAACTACACTTTTTGTTTTCTACATGATTTAGGGACTAATACAGTTTGAAAGAACAACTATTGGTTTAAAGCTAGTGTTATTGTAACATTCATAACTCCACATTTTGTTTTCTACATAATTTAAGAGACTAATGCATTTAACACATTGACTGCCACACTACGAAAAAAATTTTTTTCCTTGGGGCCACAGTGTTTTATTACAAAAATAGAATAAAATTTTAAAATCAAAATGATCCTTTCTAATTTAATGAAAAATTTCTTATTTTTTATTTTTTCTGTGTGTGAGTTATATGCAACTTGAAAAATAGTTCATGTGGCTCCCAAGGTAAAGAGACGTGTGGGTTTACATATGCTTTACTAGTCCCCGGCTTCAAAACTAGCATGAGTTAAATACAACTCACATGGCAGTTAATGTGTTAAAAAGTTCTTAGTTCATGCTTTTCAACACACAATGTGTGAAGATGCAGTTGTGCAACATTGACACCTGAAAGTGGGACAGAGCTGTTAAAGGTGCAGATGCAGAGTTTTTGTTTGTATTGAAGCTGGTATAAATCAAATTAGACTATTACAACTTTAGAACATGAAATGTAATCCCCATGGTAATCTCAAAGAAAATAGCTAAAGAATATACTGAAAGGAAATGAGAAAAGACTTTAAGTGTTTCACTACAAAAAGTCAACTAAACATAAGAGAAGACGTAATACAGTAAATGAAGGATATTTAGACATGTTATATTGTTTAGAAACAGCAAATTAATAGAAATGTTTTCTGTAATGCATATAGAAAACAAATAGTAAAATGACAGAAGTAAGGCTCTTCTTTTCTACAGTCATTTTAAATGGAAGTGGATTAAACTCTCCCATCAAAAAATGGGAGATTGACAGAATGGATTAAAAAATATAATCCAAGTACAGCAATGCACTGCATAACAATGTCTTGGTGAATGTTGGGCCACATCTAGTAATACAATGGTGGTTCCATAAGATTATACTGGAGCTGAAAATTTTCTATTGCCTAGTAACATCATAGCCATTGTAATGTTGTAGTGCAACACATTACCTTTTCTATGTTTAGATACACAAATACTTGCCATTTTGTTACAATTGCCTATAGTATTTAGTACAGTAGCATGCTGTACAGGTTTGTGGCCTAGGAGAAATAGACTATGCCATATAGCCTAGGTGTTTAGTCGGTTATATCATCACGTTTGTGTAAGTACTTTCTATGATATTTGCTTGATGATGCAATTGCCTTAACAATGCATTTTTCAGAATGCATCCCCATCATTAAGTGACAACTGACTGTATGTATGGTTTCTACAGGAGACTCATTTTATTTGTTTTTTATTTATTTTATTTATTTCATTAGATTTAGGGGTACTAATGGCTTTTTGTTACATGGATGAATTGTGTATTGGTGAAGTCTGGGTTTTTAGTGTACCCATCACCTGAATAATGTACATTATACCCAATAGGTAATTTTTCATCCCTCACCCTCCTCCTAGCCTTCCCCTTCTGAATCTCCAGTTTCCACTATGTTACTCTGTATGCCATGCATATGCATAGCTTAGCTCCTACTTATAAGTGAGAACATGCAGTATATTTGTTTTTCCCTTTCTGGAGACTCACTGTAGGTCCAAAGACACAAATAAATTAACAGTGAAAGGATGGAAAAGAATATTCCATGAAAATAGTAACTAAAAGAAATTAGGAGTGGTTATACTAATATCAGACAAAATAGACTTTAAATTTAAACAGCTTATAAAAAAACAAAGAAGGGTATTATATATTTATAAAAGATTCAATACAGAAAGAATATATAACAATTATAAACATTTATGTACCTAATAACAGACCATTAAAATATCTGAAGAATTAACAGAGTAGAAGGGAGAAATGGATAATCCTACAATAACAGTTGGATATTTCAATACCCTGCTCTTAATAATAGATATAACAACCAGACATAAAATAAAGACATGGAAGACTTGAACAACATAATGAATCAACTAGAGCTAACGGATGTAAATAGAACATTATCCAACCAGAATAGAATACACATTCTTCTCAAGAATGAGAAGAGCATATGAGACATTTTCTGGGGTAGACCATGTATTAGGCCCCAAAGTAAGTCTCAATAGTTTTAAAAAGATAGATTGCATTCGGAGTATCTTCTCTGACAACAATAGGACAGAGTTAGAAATCAGTAACAGAAGGAAAACTAGAAAATTCACAAATTTGTGACAATTAAATGACACTGTTATACAACAAATGAGTCAAAGAAGAAATCTCAAGGAAAATTAGAAAATACTAAGAGATGAATGAAAACAAAAACATAACATACTAAAATTTATGGGACACAGTAAAAGCAGTGCTAAGGGGAAATTTATAGCTCTAAGTATTTACATTAAAAATAAGAGAGATTTCAAATTAAGAACATAACTTTGTGACTTAAAGAACAAGAAAAAGAACAAACCAAACCCAAAGCTAGCAGAAGGAAGGAAATAATAAAGAATAGAGTATAAATAAATAAATAAAATAGAGAAGAGAAAAATAATAGAGAAAAATCAATGAAACCAAAAGTTAGTTCTTAGAAAAGATAAAGTTTATAAACCTTTAGCTAAATGGACTAAAAAAAGAAAGAAAATCAAATAGCTAAAATCAGAAATGAAAATGAGGACATTACTTACTATTCTACAGAAATAAAAAAGATTATTAAAGAGTGCTATGAGCAGTTGTATAACAACAATTAGATAACCTAGATGAAATGTATAAATTCATCAAACTCAAAACCTACCAAGAGTAAACCATGGGAAAATTAAATTCTGAATATACCTATAACTAGTAAGGAGATGGAATCAGTAATAAAAAACCATCAGGGAAAGAAAAGCCCTGGACTTGATGGTTTCACTTTTGCATTATATCAAACACTTAAAGAAGAACTAACAATAATCTTTCTCCAACTTTTTCAAAACATTGAAGAGAAGGGAACACTCCCTTAACACATTGGATAAGGCTAGCATTACCCCCATACCAAAGCTAGGCAAAGAGTAAAGAAAACTACAGACCAGTATCTCTCATGAATATTGATCTTCAGCATTTTACTAGCAAACTGAATTTGGAAGAATATTAAAAGGGTTATATAGCATGGTCAAGTAGGATTTATTCCCGGAATGCAAGGATGATTAAACATACAAAAATCAATCAGTATAATACACCAAATGTAACAAAATTTAATACCTTATCATGATTAAAAAAACATTCAACGAACTAGGTATACATAGGAACTACCTTAACAAAATAAAGGCCACATGTGAAAATCTCACAGCAAACATACTCAATAATGAAAGACTGAAAGCTTTCCTCTAAAATCAGGAACAAAGGCATAAATACCACTTTTGCTGTTTCTACTTAACATAGTGCTGGAAGTCTTGGCCAGAGCAATTAGGTAAGAAAAAGAAATAAAAGCCATCCAAATTGAAAAGGAAGAAGTAAAATTATCTCTGTTCACAGATGATATGATCTTATATGGAGAAAACCCTAAAGATTCCATTATAAAAACTACTAGAACGAAAAAACAAATTTAATAAAGTAGCAGGATCCAAAGTCAACATACAAAAATCAGCTGAATTATTTACATTATATACACTAGCAGTGTTCAATCTAAAAAAGAAATTAAGAAAACACTTCCATTTATAATAGTGTCAAAAAATAAGGATACTTAGTAATTAATTTCACAAGGAGGCGAAAGCCTTGTGCAATGAAAACTACAAAAGATTTCTGCCAGGAATTAAAGAAGCCATCAATGGAAAGATATGCAGTATCAGTTAGATATAATTATATTGTATCTTATACAGTATTAAGTCTTCATGAGTTAGAAGACTTGATGTCATTAAGATGTCAATAACACCCAAAATGATCTACAGATTTAATGCAATCCCTATGAAAATCTCAATGACATTTTTTGTAGAAGTATAAAAATCCATCCTAAAATATATATGGAATCTCAAGGGACTCCAAATAACTAACCAATTGTAAAAAAGAAGAATAAAGCTGAAGGATCCTCACTTGCTGATTTCAAAACTTAATACAATGCTAAATAATCAAAATAGTGTGGTACTGGCATAAAGACAGACATATAGACCAATGGAATAGAATAGAAAGTCCAGAAAGAAACCCTTGCATATATGGTCAAATGATTTTTGACAAGTGTATGAATACTGTTTAATGGGGAAAAGAGTCTTTTCAAGAAATGGTGCTGGGAAAACTCATATGTGAAAGAATGAAGTTCGACACTTATCTAACACCAAATACAAAAATTAGCTCAAAATGGATCCATGCCCTAAAGGGAAGACCTAAAACTATAGAACTCTTAGAAGAAAACATAGGGCTAAACTTTATGACACCAGATTTGGCAATGATTTTGTGATTATGACACCAAAGGCACAG
This sequence comes from Mirza zaza, assembly GCA_008750895.1. NCBI lineage: Eukaryota > Metazoa > Chordata > Mammalia > Primates > Cheirogaleidae > Mirza > Mirza zaza. Next base: position 18,238 of record VSMD01122676.1, read on the forward strand.
GTAATAAGGAAAAAAATATACAAATTGGACTTAATGAAAAATTTTAAAAATTATGTATCAAAAGACAATCTCAATAGAGTAAAATGATAGCCCATAGAATGGGAGAAAATATTTGCAGATCATATATCTGATAAGGGATTAATACACAGAAAATATAGGGAACTTCTAAAACAACAATAAAAAATTAAACAACTCTATTCAGAAGTGGACAAAGGACTTGAATAGACATTTCTTCAAAGAAGATATACAAATGGCTTATATGCACATGAGAAGATGCTCAATATTGTTAATCATTAAGGAAATGCAACTCAAAACACCTCATACCTATTAGGATGGCTTATGAGGAGAAATTGGAACCCTTGTACACTGTTGGTGGAAATGTAAAATGGTCAGCCACTGTGGAAAACAGTCTTGTGGTTCCTCAAAATATTAAAAATGGAATTGCCATATGATCCAGCAATTCTACTTATTAGTATATACTTGAAAGAATTGAAATCAGAGTCTTGAAGAGATATTCATGCACGCATATTCAGAGTACCATTATTCACAATATATAAAATTGTGGGAGCAACCCAAGTGTATATATACACTTGGGTGTATATAGACACCCAATATATATAAATATATATATAACACAATATATAATATGTTATATTAATATATATTATATACAACATATTAATGTCAATTAAGTAATATATTATATGTTGTATATAATATATATTATGTACAATATATAACATATATAATATATAATATATCACAATATACAAAATGTGGGAGCAACCCAAGTGTCTATCAATGGATGAATGGATAAGCAACATGTGATATATACATACAATGAAATAATATATAATTCAACCTTAAAAAGGAAGGAAATTCTGACATATGCTATAACATGTATGAACCTTGAGGACATTATGCTAGGTGATTTAAACCAGTCACAAAATATGAATACTCTATGATTCCACTTATGTGAGGTACTTAGAATAGTCAAAATCATAGAAACAAAAAGTTGAATAGTGGTTGCTAGGCACTGAGGGGTAGAGGAATGGGGAATTAACGTTCAATGGGTACAGAGTTTCAGTTTTGCAAGATTGAAAAGAGTTCTAGAGAAAGACGATGGTGATAGTTGCACAACAATATGAATGTATTTAATACTACTGAACTATATACTTAAAAATGGTGAAGATAGTTAATTTTGTGTTGTATATATTTTACCACAATAGAAAAAAACTGGGGGAGACAGTCACAAAGGAACAAATACTGTATAATTTCACTTATATGAAGTGCCTAGAGTAGGCGTTCATAGACACAGACAGTAGAATGATGTTTGCGGAAGCGGGGGTAGGGGGAGAGAATGGAGAGTTGCTGTTTAATGCATACTGTGTTTCGGTTTGGGTGGATAAAAAGTTCTGAAAATGGATGGTGGTGATGGTTGCACAACTATGTGAATGTACTTAATGCTACTAAGCTGAATACCTAAAAAATAATTGCAAGGCTGTGGAAACAGCCCAAGTGCCCATCAATCCAAGAATGGATTAATAAAATGTGGTATATGTATACCATGGAGTACTATTCAGCTCTAAGAAACAACGGTGATATAGCACATCTTATATTTTCCTGGTTAGAGCTGGAACCCATATTATTAAGTGAAGTTTCCCAAGAATGGAAAAACAAGCACCACATATACTCACCAGCAAACTGGTATTAA
>VSMD01122692.1:0-40825 GCA_008750895.1 Mirza zaza
GCCTGAGCAACAGGACGAATCCATTTGTGAGATGGGGGAGGATAAGAGAAGTATAGATTGGGGATTTTGTTTGGTTATAATAATTTTGAGAATAAAATGAATCTCTAGTATCATTTGGAAATTGTTTCATTTTGCTTACATTTGATTGACCATGCTTATTTCATATGGCCACACCTATTTCAAAAGGGGTGGGGAAGTGCAGTGCTAGGAAGAACAGGAATATTTCTAAATAGCTGACTGACTTCCACACTCCAAGATGTCCAAATGGAAATGTTGAATAGGTTGTTGACTATGGGCTTTGGCATTCAGGGTGGAGTTTGGAGCTTGTGACTGGTAAAGCCATAAGACTGAATGAAATCATCTGGAAAGATGCATGAAGATAGAAGGAACTGAAACATGAGGTATTCCAACATTTAGAGGGGTGAAGATAAGGGAAAGCGAGCAAAGGAGACTGAGAAGGAACAGTGAGAAAGGAGGAAAATCAAGGGAGTGAGGTCATAGAAATTAGTGAAAGAAAATAGTTCAAGAAAGAGATGATCAACTGTGTCATGTGCTGTTATGAATATTCTTATATACCTCTCCTGGTGTATATAAACAGAGTTTCTCTAGGGTTTGTATATCTGCATGAATTGCTGAAAAACAGTGTATGAAATGTTTAACCTCAAGATAGTACAAATTGTTTTCCAAGAGAAATTAGCTTATTCTCCTGTTTAGTCATGTATGAGATTTTCTTTTAATCTACCTCTTCTTCAGAACTGGATAGTATTCATCTTAATTTTTACCAGTCTAGTGGATGTAAGGTGTTATCTTAATAAAGTTTTAATTCATATTTTTCTGACCGTTAATGAGTTCTAAAACCTTGTCATGTTTTTTGGCCATTTGTGTTTCCTTTTCTGTGAAATGTTTGTTTTGCCCATTTTTATGTTGGTCTTTGATTATTTTTAGGAATTCCTTATATATTCTGTATATTTATTTTTCTGAGTAAATGTGTTGAATATATCTTCTCCCAGTTTGTGGCTTATCCTTTCACCATTTTTTGATGAGAAGTTCTTAATTTTAGTATAATTAAATATATCAGTCTTTTTTGTGATTCACGTTTTTTGTTTCTTTAGATTGTTTTCCCCTAAGGAGAAAAGCATACTTTTCCATCTTCTGAAATTTTTAAAGGTTGCATTTCATATATAAGTCTTGAATCCATGTGGAGTTGATTTTTGTGTGTGGTTTGAGGGATCCAGTTTTACTATTTTCTACATAATATTTAATTGTCTAGTACTTTTATTGAATAGTTCCTCCTTTTTCCAGTGATCTGTTTTGCCACTTCTTATGTCACAATCTTAGTCAGTTGGGCTGTTATAACAAAATATAAACAATAGGAATCTCCCCTCCCCTCCCCTCCTCTCCTTTCCCCTTTCCCCTTTCCTTTCCTTTCCTCTTTCCTCTTTCCCCTTTCCTTTCCCCTTTCTTTTCCTCTTTCCCCTTTCCCCTTTCCTTTCCTCTTTCCCCTTTCCCCTTTCCTTTCCGTCTTTTTTTTTTTTTTGAGACAGAGTCTTACTTCGTTGCCCAGGCTAGAGTAAGTGCCATGACATCAGCCTAACTCACAGCAACCTCAATCTCCTGGGCTCAAGTGATCCTTCTGCCTCAGCCTCCGGAGTAGCTGGGACTACAGGCATGTGCCACCATGCCCAGCTAATTTTTTGTATATATATTTTTAGTTGGTCGATTATTTCTTTCTATTTTTTTTAGTAGAGACGGGGTCTCGCTCAGGCTGGTTTTGAACTCCTGACCTCAAGCAACCCGCCAGCCATGGCCTCCCAGAGTGCTAGGATTACAGGCGTGAGCCACCGGGCCCGGCCAGGAATTTATTTATTTCTTATAGTTCTGAAGATTGAGAAATCCAAGATGAAGGTACTAGCCAGTTGGTTCCTTGGTTAGGGTTCTCCCTGGTTTACAGAGCCACTTTCTCCCGGTGTTCTCATGTGGCAGAGAGATAGAAAGAGAGTTCTGGTCTCTCTTTCTCTTATTATAAAGACAGCTATCATGGGAGCCCCACCTTAATGACCTCTTTGAAACCTAAATTGCCTCCTAAAGGCCCTACCTCCAAGTACTATCATATTGGAGATGAGGGCTTTAAAATGTGAATTTTGGGGGAACACAAACATTCAGCCCATAATAGATGTTATGGTTTTGTTTCTGGATTCTCTATTCTGTTTAATTGGACAATTTATCCTATGCCTATATTGTACTCTCTTAATTACCGTAGCTTTATAGAAAGTCTTTTGGTAGGGTAGATAACCCATTCGTCAGGAGTGTCTTGACTGTTGTTGGTCTAAAATAAAATTCCGTTTAAAAAAAAAAAGACTTGTTGGATTTTTATTAGAATTGCATTACAACTATAAATCAAATTAGAGAAAATAGATATCTCTATGATGTTGAATATTCACATGAACAAGTATATTTTTAAATTCATTTTGTTTAATAAAATTTTATAATTTTTTATTATTAGATCTTGCACATCTTTGTTAGGTTTCTTCCAAAGTATCTTATAGAAGTTGTAAGTGGTGTCCTTTAATAATACATTTCTAGCTGTTGGTAGTAATTAGAAATACAAGTAATTTTTGTATATTGATAATAAACAGGTGAGCAGGTCACTTTACTGATTTGAGTTCCCTGAGTGTACACCCATGGTATCTGTGAATGACAGTTTTTTTCTTCCTTTCAGAACCTATGCATTCGATTTTTATTTCTTTGCAGTGCCTAAGACCTCAGGATGGTGAACAGTAACAGTGATCATGGGATTCTTGCCTTGTTCTTAATTTTAAAGGGAAGGTTTTAATGTTTCCCCCTTAAGTTACTAGCTGTTAGAATTGAGAGTTTTTAACTTATCTCTTTGTTGACATCAAACTCAGTGGGGGAGGGGCTTGCCAGAATGGAGGATACAAGAAAAGGTTGACTTTGGTAGAGTGGGTAATGGATTTGAAATGGGTTGAGAACATACTGAGTTAAAGAGCATTGTGTAAAAATGTTAACAATTGTAAATTCAAGTGAAATTTGAGATGGTTGGGGGCAGAAGTGTAGATGTTATAATCATCATATAAAATAAAGAAAATAAAGTTAATAATAAGATACACTGGTGTACATGAGATTGTCTAAGGGAAGAATATAAAGGGCACCATGATCAAGGATAGAAACCTAAGAAGCACATCTACCTCTTATTTGATAGGTGGAAGAAAATAGAAAGTAAGTATGAGAGGTAAGAGACCCAATAGCTACGGTGTTGAAGCCCAGAGAGTAGAACATTGAAGGAGGGAATTGTTAGTAGTACCAAACCAAGTGAAATGCCACAGAGAGATGTAGGAAGATAAAGACTAAAAAGAATATTGATTTTGGCATTTGATGTTTTAGAAAGCTGATTTCAGTAGTGAGGGAAACCAAAACCAGTTTTAAGTGAGAGTTAAGTGAATGAATTGGAGAAGGGGGATTTAAAAATTGTTAAATTTTGCATTTAAGGAAAAGACAAATGGGTAGATTGAGAGGGAGTAAAGTGTAAGAGGGAAAATTAAGGTAGAAAAAAATGCATACATTTTTAATTTTGAAAGTACTGGTTGTTATCAGACATTTTATGTTTTGCCTGTCTAATTAGGAAAATTATTATTTGTTTTGCCATAAATTTCTTCAATTATGAATAAGACTAGGTCTTTTCTAAATTTTACATTGAGTTTTTCATCAAACAAGATTGTTTCTATTAGTAAGAAAGTAGAGGAGAGTAGAGATAGGGTAGGAAGCTAGCAGTTTCCATGGATAAATTTATTTTTATCTGTATGTCTTCCAGGTTTAGTATGTCATGTTTCCAAAAACTTGGTTGTAAAGAGTGAGGTAGCATTGAGCTTTTGTTTTTTTCCTCCCAAATGGAAAATTTTTAAAATAAGTTTTCTCCATTCTGATCCCCCCATTTGAATGCTGTCTTTACTTATTACCTGCTAAATTCTCAAGTAGATTTGCTGCTGCTTCTGTCCTCACTAGTTTGTCCATTCATCTCTTTAATTATTCCTTCCTCAGTACCAAACTCTTGTAAACACTATAATTTTATCTGGGCCAGCCACAGTGGTTCATGCCTGGAATTTCAGCACTTTGGGAGGAAGGGGTGGGAAGATCACTTGAAGCCAGGAGTTCAGGGCCAGCCTGGGCAACATACCAAGACCCCATCTCTACAAAAAATAAAAATATAATTAACCAGATATGGTGGTGCATGCCTGTAGTCCACTTTTTCAGGAGGCTGAGGCAGGGAACTCTTGAGCCCAGGAGTTCAAGGCTACTGTGAGTTATGATTATGCCACTGCACTTTACTGGGGACTGTAGAGTGAGACCCTATCTCAGAAACAAAAAGAAAAGGAAGAAAGAAAGAAAGAATTTTATCATGAGGTTTAACACAGTCTTCACCACTGTTTTCAATATTTTCTTGCCTGTTATGTAAGTATTTTTACAAATGAACCTAAGTATTGAATATTTGGTTGTGATAGCATCTCTGTCTCTATTCCAAAAAAATTTTTTAATGGAGAGAATTTAATGTATTGGTTAATTTGGGGACAATCGACAGCTTTACAATACTGCATTTGTCTTCCTTTATATCTCTGTAGCTTTAATATTTTCTTAAAGATCCTGTATATTTTTAAAAATTTATTTTTAGATACTTAACGTTTTTCTGTTATTCTTGGGATCTTTTATTCCATTGTAGTTTCTAATCGTTTTTCTAAATTGTGATAATATATACATAACATTAATCATTTTAGCCATTTTTAAATGTACTGTTCAGCAGCATTAAGTGTATTTACTTAATAGTTTTTATGCAACCATTACCAACATCCATTCCAGAATGTTTTTCATCTTTCCAAACTGAAACTTTATACCCATAAGACAATAACTTCCAACACCCATCCTCTAACCCCCAATAGTCACCATTCTACTTTCTATCTCTATGAAATTAGCTATTCTGGATACCTTAAATTATACAGTATTTGTCCTTTCGTGACTGGCTTATTTCACTTAGAATAATATCTTCAAGGTTCATCCATGTTGTAGCTTGTGGCAGAATTTTCTTTTTTTTCTTAAGGTAGAATAATGTTGCATTGTATGTATATACCACATTTTGTTTATCCATATATATTACCATGTGTCGATGGACACTTAGGTTGCTTCCATCTTTTGACTATTGTGAATATAATGCCACTGTGAACATGGGGTAGAAATATCTGACCAAATCCCTTCTTTCAGTTTTTTTGAGTACATATCCAGAACTAGAATTTCTGGATTATATGGTAATCCTGTGTTTAATTTTTTGAAGAACCACTATATCGTTTTCCACAGCAGCTATGTCATTTTATATTCTCACCAGTAATGAACAAAGGTTCCAATTTCTCCACATCCTTGAAACCCTATTTTATGGATTTTTGTTGATAAGCAAACTAATGGAACTGGTATCTCATTGTGGTTTTAATTTTCATTTTCCTAATGAATAGTGATATTGACCATGTCTTCATGTGCTTATTGGTCATTTGTGTATCTTCTTTGGAAAAATGTCTACTCAAATGCTTGCCTAATTTTTTATCAGATTGGTTATTTTTGAATTGTAGAAGTTTAATATATATTCTGAATATTAACCCCTTATCAGATATATGATTCACATATCTTTTCTCCTATTCTGAGAGTTTCCTTTTCACTCTGTTGATAGTATTCTTTGCACAAAAGTTCTTAGATTTATGTAGTGCTGTTTGTCTATTTTTGTTTTTATTGCCTATACTTTTGGTGTTATATTCATGAAATCATTGTAAAATCCAAGGTCAAGAAGCTGTTCCTCTAACATTTTTGTAATTTAAGCTCATATTTTAGGTCTTTGCTCCATTTTGAATTAATTTTTGTGTATGGTGTCAGATATTGGTCCAACTTATCTTTTGTACATGGATATTTAGTTTTCCCAGCACCATTTGTTGAAAAGATTGTTGTTTCCCCATTGAATGGTCTTGACAGTCTTGTCAAAAATCCTTTGGCAGGGTTTATTTCTGGGCTGTCTATTTTATTCCATTGATCTGTATGTCTGCTTTATGCCAATACCATGCTGTTTTGGTTACTGTATTTTTGTAGTAAGTTTCCAATTGTTTATTTTTTTGTGTAGAAAAACACTAGTGGCTTTTAATATTAATTTACTAATCATATATCTTACTGAATTCTTACAGTTTTTTAACTGATTGCACAAGGATATAATTATGTCTACTGCAAATAATTATAAATGCTACTTCCTCTCAAAATTTGTCCTTTTTTTGTTCTACAATGTTAAATGATTATGCTGACTATATACTATATTTCTTTTTCTCATTTCTGGATTAATGGAAATTCTACTAATATTTCATTATAGAACATGATGTGGCTTTTGGTTTGAGATATATTCCTAAACTTTTGAGGTTGACATCAAAAAGCTTAATTGCAATTTGGCACTTAAGTGCAGTTTCTTCTTGCCATTATCAGGAATAGAATGTTTGTCTGAAGGTATCATGGAAGAATTACCCAGGACAGTTTTCAAATCTCTCTCTCTCTCTCTCACCCCATGATGTTTCAGAGGATCTTAAATAATTTACCTTTTTTGTTTTTTGTTTTCAGAATGGCCAAAGTTTTTTAGTCTTGGATGAGCAAAGATTTGCAAAAGAAATTCTTCCCAAATATTTCAAGCACAATAACATGGCAAGCTTTGTGAGGCAACTGAATATGTGTGAGTATGGACAGCAGTTTCTTTGGAGTGCTGTTATCAACCACCAATTAAACCATTTTTTTTCTCATTAGGTTGCTTAAAAAAGTATATTCTATACAAGCACCACTAATTTTTCATTCTTGCCTATTTTAGTCATTTCAATTTTGAATCTTTTTCAGATGGTTTTCGCAAAGTAGTACATATTGACTCTGGAATTGTGAAACAGGAAAGAGATGGTCCTGTTGAATTTCAGCATCCTTACTTCAAACAAGGCCAGGATGACTTGTTGGAGAACATTAAAAGGAAGGTGAGTTACTGTTAATGTGAACTAACATCTCATGTTAGAGTATGGATATGGAGTATGCATGGCAAAGATTTTTATTTCAGCTGCTGAAATTAAGAATGTCCAGAAGTATACAGAATTCCTTTTTAACCCTTTGCACTCGAATGTCGAGTGTGACTCGACACGATGCGATTAGCATCGGTAGCAGCTGTATGTGGAGCCACACTCGAGGAGTAGTTTCACTACAGAGGAAGGGGGATTTTTGTCTGTTTTTTCAGTATCTTTTCTTGTTTTCATTAGCATGAAAGGACAAGTAAAATGTAAATGCCTCTCAACTGATGCCACCACCGAAGCTTATCTTTTGCATAGGCAGCAATCTTGAGTAGGGGGGTCCAAGGCATGAGTCCTTTGTTGCATCCTGCCTTTTTGAGTTTGCATCATCTTCCCTTAGTAAGGAACCTTCCTTATCTTTTCGTCTCCTAGTTTTGTTTAGGTTTCTATTAGCATATCACAGATGTTGTCCTGACACAGGGTTTAGTTGGATGATTGGTTTGCCCCCTAGCAGTCCCAGGTTCTGAGTGAATTTCCCCTCCTCAGGATGGATTAGTTTTCCAAAGACATAAAAAGCAGCGATGATGAATGTTACTTTGAAAACGAAGAAAAAAGTGAAAAATGTAGAAAGTGAGTTCTCCAAGGATGGGAGTGGAGATGATGAACAAATCGCTGGTCCTAGTGGAACTACAGAAAGGAAAACGTTTTTTTGCTTTGCCCAGAGATCTGGCTGAAAGTACTGACAGTGACATTGAATTCATAAAGGCAAAATGAAGACGCACAATTGTTTATTCAAGTGAGTGATAGAGATATAGGTGATATCATTGAGAAATCGGGTATAAGACCCAGTGAAAGTTACGTTTCTAGGGGAAAACAGGAAAAAGAAAAGTGGACATCCACATCTGTGAATGACAAAGAGCCTAGCAGAATCCCTTTCTCCACTGATCAGTTACATGTTGGACCTCAAGTTCCTTCTGGATGTGCCATACCAATAGACTTTTTTCAGTTGTATTTTACTGAGATGTTGATAAAAAATATAACGGATGAGACATATGAGTATGCTAGGCATAAAATTAGCCAGAAAGAACTATCCCAGCGATCCACTCGGAATAATTGGAAAGATGTGACGATAGAGGAAATGAAGGCTTTTCTTGGTGTTATACTAAATATGGGTGTATTGAATCACCCCAACTTGCAGAGTTATTGGTCCATGGATTTTGAATCTCATGTACCATTTTTTCGATCTGTTTTTAAAAGAGAAAGGTTCTTGCAAATATTTTGGATGTTACACTTGAAAAACGATCAAAAGTCAAGTAAAGATTTGAGAACAAGAACCAAGAAGGTAAACTGCTTCTTGTCATACCTTGAAATGAAATTTAGGGAGAGATTCTGTCCTGGAAGAGAGATTGCTGTTGATGAGGCTGTTGTTGGTTTCAAGGGAAAGATACACTTCATCACATATAATCCTAAAAAGCCAATAAAATGGGGTGTTCGTTTATATGTCCTCTCAGATTCAAAATGTGATTACATACATTCATTTGTCCCTTATTATAGAGGAATAACATCTGAAACGTTGGTGAGACCTGTTACTAGCAGAATAGTTTTACAGCTTCATGAAAGATTGAAGAACTCAGTACCTGGTTCTCAAGGTTATCATTTCTTCACTGACAGGTATTACACTAGTGTCACTCTTGCAAAGGAATTGTTCAAGGAAAAAACACACCTGACAGGGACAGTAATGCCCAATAGGAAAGATAATCCACCTGTTATCAAACATCCATCCAAAGCTAAAGAAAGGAGAGGTAGTGGCTTTCAGGGATGAAAATGTAATGCTGCTTGTGTGGAAAGACAAGAGGATAGTCACAGTGCTCAGTTCATGGGACACTTCAGAGACTGAGTCTGTGGAAAGGAGAGTGCGTGATGGTGGGAAGGAAATAGTTCTCAAACCCAGGGTTGTGACCAACTATACAAAGTTTATGGGGGGGGTGTTGATATAGCTGATCACTACACAAGCACATACTGTTTTATGAGGAAGACTCTAAAATGGTGGTATACATTGTTTTTCTGGGGGCTTGAGGTCAGTGTTGTAAATTCCTATATATTGTACAAAGAATGCCAAAAAAGAAAAAATGAAAAACCGATAACGCATATGAAATTTATTGGGAAACTAGTACATGATCTTGTTGGAGAATTCAGAGATGGTACACTAACTTCTAGGGGTAGATTATTATCCACTAACTTAGAGCAACATTTAGATGGAAAGTTCCATATAATCATACCCCACCCTAACAAAAAACAAAGATTGTGTTGTTTGTTCTAACAGAAAAATCAAAGGAGGAAGAAGAGAGATGATTTATATTTACGAAACGTGTGAATGTAAACCAGGTCTTCATGTGGGTGAATGTTTCGAAAAATATCACACCATGAAAAATTATAGAGATTAAATTACTCTTTGAATGTATCAATAATTTGAAATATAAAAAAATCCAAATAAGTTTGTATGAAAAGAAACTCCAGTTTTTTATTCTGCTGCCGTGCTTTGTAAAATCTGGGGTACTTAAAAAATTAAATCCCAAGTAGAATAAAGGAATTGAGAAAAAAGCAAGCGAGTGCAAAGGGTTAAGATGAATTAGACCAATAAAGCTTTAATTAATTATTTGCCTCTATTCCCCCCCTCCAACTTTACTGAGGGCTCAGTCTTCAGACACTTTTTAGAGGAAGGAAAATGTTTATATTGTAATTAAGGGTGAGGAGTCATTCATTACAATGGGATGGCTGACTCCTAAGTTAGGTTACAAAAAAAAAAAAAGTTAACTCCTACTAGTATACCAGCTCCCTGCAGCGCTTTTTCTGTAGTTCAGTGTTTTGTATCCAGTGGCCTCAGTAAGTCTCTTGCACATAGTAGACATTTGGTAATACATTTTTGAATGCATTTGCTTAAATATTTTACTAAATCCATAAAAGGGGTGGACTGTGAAAGAAAATGGCCTAACTTGCAGCTATTGTTGCATAAAATTTATTTAAATGTGGAATGTGGTAACAAGCTTGGGGGAATTACAGGGAATTTGACAGAAGGGAGACAAAAAGATCCTAAGATGGTCCTGCTCATGGAAACTTAAAAAATAAGCTGATTATTCCATGTTTCCTCTCCCATTTAGATGTGAAATTTATTTTTTCTCTAGAATTTCATCCTGGACTGTTGGAACCAGATCTCCATTTCTGAACAGGGCTACAAAAACCTCTTATCATAGGAAAGCTTTGAATTACAATCACGGATATTTAGTATTTGTTTAATTTTCTAAATTTACTTTTTGAAAGGTTTCATCTTCAAAACCAGAAGAAAATAAAATTCGTCAGGAAGATTTAACAAAAATTATCAGTAGTGCTCAGAAGGTTCAAATAAAACAAGAAACTATTGAATCCAGGCTTTCCGAATTAAAAAGGTAAAGTATTATTTCCAAATATAATTCTAATTTGGGGCTTGGGGGTGTGGGTGTTTGTTGGGAGTTGGAGGTTGTCTGGTGATTAAAGTACTTAGATCATTTTGTTTAAGCCAAGAGCAAAGGTTGTTTTTCTGCAAGTATTGGTCCGTATGGCCATAGACATTACCCTAATATTATGTTTTTTTTTTTTTTTTTTTTTCTGAGCTCAAGCGATCCTCCTGCCTCAGCCTCCCTAGTAGCTGGGACTACAGGCGTGTGCCACCACACCCAGCTAATTTTTTCTATTTTTAGTTGCTCAGCTAATTTCTTTCTATTTTTAGTAGAGACAGGGTCTCACTCTTGCTGAGGCTGGTCTGGAACTCTTGACCTCAAAGGATCCTCTTTCCTCAGCCTCCCTGAGTGCTGGGCTTACAAGTGTGAACCACCACGCCTGGCCAATATTATGTTTTAATTATGGTAATTAGAAGAATATATGAACCTAAGCACATCAGAACAATTTTATGTATGTCTTACTGATGAAGCAGTAAATCTTTAAGTTGGTGTAGAAAATATGATTCTACTTAGATTAGCTTTCATATGATGTTCACAGACAATTGAGGGCACATTTGTCATAAAAATCCTATGTTACCAATACTTTCTTTTATGGCTGGCTGTTAAGATTTCTTTATGTGGCTTATCTCTTAGGAAAAAGTAGGACACAAAAAATAGGGAAAAAAGGACACAGAAGAGTTGCCCTACTTGATATTTACTTCCACATAGATTTGGGAATGTGTTATTCAAAAGTTTCATCTAAAGAAAGGTGCTTTATTTTACTACATTTCTTGGTGTCATTCTAACTTGCCATAATAATAACTTGTTTATAGAGTAGATGTGTATTACTCTTGTTAGTAAGTTACTGGAATTTCCCTTATCCTAATAGGTGCCAAGGGCTTGATAGTAGTTATTTTATATACCTTCTCTCCCATTTCAAATGTGGAATATTAGTTTAGTTATTCTTGCTGCAAATATCTTCATTAAAAGAGGAACTTTGGACTTTGGTTTTTTTTGTTTTTGAGTAAGCCTTGAGTGTTATAAGTATCGTGTAAGTCTTAGTTTTTCCCATTTTGCCTATTTAACCACTCATGCTATTTACTATACCTTGTATCTTGTGTTTACCAGCTACCCTTGACCCAGTTCTTTGGATCTCAGGCTTAGCCCTTAAGAAAAAGGATTCCCAAATCATCTTTTCAGTCCTAGAAAGAGCCATTTTGTACTTATCTGCAGTAGGCAGATATTAGCATCTTTAAATTTGAGTCAGAAAAAACATGATAATCAGTAAATATTAAAGATAATCTTTTTTCCAATACCTTTAGATGTAAATCAGTAGTCTCTTTTGTAATAGTTTGGATTAAGGCAGATAGCTTTTGTGGAGATTAACAGAAGATCAAGAATTAAAGCATTTAATGGGTGGATTATCTGTCATGCCTTCTCAGCATCATCAGTGCTGCTAACATTTAGTAACTGCAGTTTCAATAAAAAATGGTGAATGAAGGAAAAGAAACTATTAAAATTGGGCAAGTTATTGGTTTATCATATTCTTGGATATGGTTTTCAAAAATAAAACGTTTTCGTGGTTTGCATATGCTTTTGTTTGAGACAAATCCTAAGATAGTTTTAATGTCTGAAACTTTACTTTGACTTTAACACCAAATTATTTGTATGATCTCCAGCAAGTCACCTAAATTCTCTGAATTCACTAATTTACCTTAGTGTCCTCATCTATAAAATAAAGATGATGATTCCTTTTTTGGTGGTTTTTAGAGACTTTTAAATAAGTAATACACATAAAATGCTTAGCATAGTACCTGCAACATAGTAAATGCTAGGTAAATGTCACTTCTTTTTGTTTCCTGAGGTGATTCACAAGGCCTGAATTCACTTGGTACAGCCACAGGTGAAAGGTTAGGTTATTTTTTAAATAAAAAGTTATGAACCAGATTGTTGAAAGGAATAAATTGCCAGCTACTATAATGATGTAGGTATATTTCTTAAGTTTTTGTGTATATATTGCCATGAGCAGCAGGTACTACAGTTAAGAAGGAATGATTCTGGAGTTATATCAAGGTAGTTATATAATTATATTCCAATGTAATTCATAGTTTTCCTAGTCTCATAAAAATATGTAGTAAAAATAAGTATAGTTAAGTTTTCTGGTATTCTTAATTAAAGATACTGAGGCCTTGTTTTCTGACTAATTTAGTTTTGTTATTATATCATAGTGAAAATGAGTCCCTTTGGAAGGAAGTGTCAGAATTACGAGCAAAGCACGCACAACAGCAGCAAGTTATTCGAAAAGTAAGAAGCTCTTTTTCCCAGAACCATAATGACATTTGTTTAATGGGTACTGTTTGTGACTCGAAAAAGTCTCTATTGGATATCAGTGATTGATGTTAATTTCTTATATGTTGGGTACACAAGTAGAAGTAAAACAAATCAAGTTAAGCTAAGTGTTATGTATTCTTTTTAATAAAAGCATTTCTCTTTTGCCAAGGATGGTCATTCTAAAGTCCCAGATAATGTCTCAGTAGCTTTTAGTAAATGATATTTTGCCTGATACAACAATTTTGAGATACTTTATTGTTGGGAACTTAATTAATACACTACCAATTTCTTAACTTTTTAAATTAATATAAAACAGCCTTGCTATGTTTTGGTTATTTTTTAACTATAAAAGACTTAGTTAAAAATCTCAGAAGATATATGACAATTATTTTCAAATCAGTTAACCATATTATGAGTTCAAGAAATGGTTTATCAATGTATGCCATTAATAGTCTGTACAGAAAAGCAGTTAATAAAGTGTTGTAAAATGACCCTAGATTTTAGTATGAGTTGAATATTTAATGGATTTGGAATCCCTCTGTTTCATTGTGTCCTTGTGATTTAATCTTCAGATATCAACTTTCATTTCTTAATACGAGGTGAAACAAAAGTAATTAAGATAGCTATTTTTTGCTTATGAGGAAATTGGACTCTGAGTTTAAGCAACAGGTTTTTTTGTGGGGGAGGGGAGTTTCAACTTGTTCCTGCTCAGAAAGCCCTTGAGCTAAAAATAGGGTTATGACTGACAGGATCTGGGTCTGGTGGAGTAGGCTTAGACCAGAGATGAATAGCAGCAGCAGCCTTTGGACTGTAGTAAAAATAAATATACCATTTTTAAAAAAATCAGTATGCAAGTGAAGGTTGAATGTAGTAGAGTTCAATTCTAAGTGTTTAGTGTGAGTATATACGTTTTTAAAATGTCTATAGGTGACTAATACACAACCCTGTTAAGAAATCTAATTTAAAACAATACATGTACCTTAACTTTTACTTTATGGAGAAAAATCTGTTAGCATTTTTCAGAAACAATGTTTTAGTTAATAATCAGCTTCAATGCTCCATAATTTGTAGATTTTTTTTTCTAAAAGCAAGCATGGTTGGTAAAATATTTACATTACATTTCAATTTTTCATGAACGAACACTAACATTCTGTCTGATGAAATTGGAGTTTAAATCTATGTGTTTTGGTGAGTGGAGCTTACGTAATACATGATGACAACCAGTAATTTTTACTGTGCTTATGGAATTGGTTCCTAACTCTGCCATTTACTCGTTGGCCAAGGATTAATTGAGAATAGTATGTGTGAGGTACCCATTAAAGGACTTGTCAGATACAGAAGTTAGATGCTGTAAATGTTAGATGCCTCATCTTCAGAGAAAAACCCCGTGCAACATGATGCAGAAGTGTCAAAAGAGAATTTAGGTGTAGTATAAATCTCAGGATAAATTTAGTCCATGATTTATGTTATTATAAAATCAACCACTGATATTTTTAGAATCTTTCCATAAATTTATAAATAAAAAACGTTTACGTTGAATTGGTTCACAGATATCTTTAAGCTTAACTGTTGTCTTTTCATTTGCCGTTAGTATTTTCTTTTGAATAGGCATTTTAGGGACTAACCTTCTCTTCAAAGACTCTAATGTTTTCTAGCTCTTAAGTGAAAATATCTATATTTTTGTCCATTGAAAAGATAGTGATTATAGAGTAGCCTCTTTTGTGGGGAGGGAATGCACAATGTTAGAGCTATATGATAGCTCTGGTAGCTATACAATACATACTTCTTGGATCCTCATTTTTTTAGCGCCTTTAGGAAGTTGACAGTATAATTTCAAGGCATACCTTAAGCTGGTGGTTCTCACTCACATCAGTATCCAGCCACGCTGGAGAGCTTACCAAACACATTACTACTGGGCCCTATGCCCTGTATTTCACATTCAACAATTAGGGCTAAGAATTCCAAGTTCCTAGGCCAGTGCTGCTAGCCCATAGACCACACTTTCAGAAACACTGCTATAAAATCTGAAGGCTTGTTTGCATGTCTTGATCTGTTTAATAGTTTTCTCTCGAAATGTAATGAGATGCTGAAGATTAAATCAGCTTCTCTTGATGGGGGAAGCTTTGACAGATATGCCTCATCATTAATCTTTATAGACTCAGCCAGTTAACTTTCTTTTAACTTGGAAATTTATGATCTATTATGAGAGGATTGGCAATTTGTTTTGCCTCTGATTATATTACCTTGTATAAGAAAAATGTCACCTATGGAACACAAGTTTTCTCTTTTGCATTGTAATGTAATCTTAAAAGTATTTGAAGTAAAAAGTTGGGATGTACATCCAAGCCAGTTTTGTATTTATTACCAAAACAAATAACTGCTGGAAGCTGGTATGTTTCTTTATCCGTCAGTTGTAAGATGCATCCAAATTTCAAATGTTAGTATGTGAAAAATATGTGACTTAGAATATAGGGTGTATATCATCTGAATTAGTTTTTTAAAGAATTAGTTTTATAAAGAATTGAGAGTCATATAGGAAAAATTTTTATTTATTTTCCTTTCAGATTGTCCAATTTATTGTTACATTGGTTCAGAATAACCAACTTGTGAGTTTAAAACGTAAAAGGTAAGTTTTTATTATAAAACATTTTAACCTATACGTAGACAGGCAAACTTTTTAGTATTTAACTATGAATGGCCTATATTTGCTGAGTAGTGTATGCCTGTTTTCCCATAAGAACAGTTCTCCTTTGTGAAATTATACTCATTATAGCTCAAGAGTGGTGCTATTTTCTATTTCTTTTATCCTGCTGATGTTTTTGAGAGATAAGGGATAGCCTACCCTAAATGTACGTCATTTTATAGACGTACATACAGTTAATAAAGAATTCATTTTTTATTCATATTAGCAATGTAAAGTAGCGTTGGGAGGCCTGAGTGAGGGAAATTCTAAAAAATGAGACTATATTGTAAAAAAAAATCAACAGTTCTTTTATTTGATCTCTTGTATGTTTAATCCACTCAGTAGTCATTTTAAACCTGTCTCTCACGTATGGGTTATAATACCAGTAAATGTCAGTAGCTACCATTGTCACAGCAAAAATATAAGAAGAATAATGGATAAAAGGAATAGTTGGAAAGAGAAAAAAATTATCTATAAGGCTGTAAGATAGTGGAAAAGCTTGATGATGATTAGAGCTTTGTGGCTTTAATTCTTTCTCCCCTAATTAATTCTGAAAGATATTACCTATTTTTTTTACTATGTAAATATAGTTCATAATGAGTTGTGTAGTTCAGTAGGCAGTGAAGTATATCTGGAGAAACTAGTTTATTATATTTATTATAACAAGTATTATAGAAGAATGGAGAACTAAAAGTTCTAGACATTCTCATTCCTCAGTTTCTATTCCTAAGATATAATCATTTTTAAGAGTTTATTTTTACTGAAATTTTTTATTCATTGTTAAAGTGAGAGAGTGTGTTCGTGTGTGTGCGTGTGTGTGTAAGTAGAAACAATTTAAATTTCTGGTATGTTTGCTTCACTGAACTGTGTGAATATTCTTCATTTTCAGGCCTCTACTTCTAAACACTAATGGAGCCCAAAAGAAGAATCTATTTCAACACATAGTCAAAGAACCAACTGATAATCACCATCATAAAGTAATTTTTTTTGTTAGAGTCCATTTTATATTTGTCTCAAACTAGATTTTATTATGGCAGTGTTTCATGCATTCAAAATTTAGTGAAGAATAATTTAAGTGTTCATCCCACAGCTTTGTTAAATCGTGTCCTTTTGCAATATTTGCTTCAGCTTATTTTAAGAAATAAATCATTACAAATATAGTTGTCCCAGTTGCCTGTTTGCAAGTTCATTTCTCTCCTTTCACCCCCCTTCTTCTTCTCTCATCTCACCTAGAGGTAATCACTATCTTGAATTAATATTTTTCATTCCCGTGGCCATTTTGTATGTGTGAATCTAAGAGCAGTATTTGGTATTATTTTGCATATTTCTCAACTTCATATAAATGATACCATTTTGTACATATCATTTTGCAATGTGGCTTTTTTTACTTGGTGTTGCTTTTGAGATTTGTTGAACATAGAGATTTAGTTCATTCGTTTCAATGCTATGTAATATTAATTGAAGATGATAATGTAATAATATAATTATGATAATGTAATATGCATTCTTCTATTGGTTATTTTATTTCCAGCTTTTATTATAAATGTGCACTGACTAGGCAGCTTTTAACTTTTTAAAAAAATATTTCAAAATACTTTCGTTTACCTTCATTTTTGTCACATACTCTAATTTGTCAAACTTACATCCAGTGGCAAATTAGTCCAGTCCAGAGTCTAAACCTTTTTTATTATCTTATTGTCATTGTTACTTTCAAATTTTAGAATTGTAAATATTGTTTCAGATTTATTATTAAAGCACCAAGATTTATGTACTTGGGCATATCAGTTAACCTCACATCTGATTCCTCTTACCACCACTGTTTCTGAATAGTCAAGCATACCTAAAACTATTTCGTTTTTAGGATTGAAGGCTCACGTAAGTGGGTGAAGATTTTTTAATTTAACTGGATTTGTGTATTTTAAAATATTTTGTGTATTTTGCCTCCATATTGTTGTATTTAAATAGATTTAAATTATAGATTTAAATCTATAGATTTATAGATTTTTTTATGTTATAGTAATGATTAGTTTGCTTTGGAGAATTGAACTTATTTTATTAATGTAACTATGGCCTGAATATGTTTGTACCTTAATATTAATAAAAATAAAAAGCCAGGCTGGACAGTTAACTGTGACGTAGTTGAAGTACTTGTTTTCTATTGGTGAAGCTAGTTAATGAGTAAGAAAATGTGTGTAAAAACAGAGTAGCTTGAGCTGAAATAATCTGTCAGCATAGTGGCGATCAATAATTATACTTGAAATTTCTAGTGAAGTCTTAAGACTTTTTTTGTTTTTACTCTTAAAGTATAAAAAATACTTCAGATTTGAAGATCTTTCCATAGAAACATTTTTAGATATGTCATCTTCAGGGTCTCTTACAGCAAAAGAAATAATTAAGTAGAATGCACATAATGTACCTCATACCTCTGTATATTGGTGCAATTAATACCAATTAGTATATAGGCCCCATAAAAGCAGAGAGTATATCTATTTTGCCTACCATTAGGTGCCCAGTTACTTTTTAAATTATAACTTGTTTGATGGTATGATTTCAATTTTTAGACATATTTTTCTCCCTGATTTTTTAGGTTCCACACAGTCGTACTGAAGGTTTAAAGCCAAGGGAGCGGATTTCAGATGACATCATTATTTATGATGTTACTGATGATAATGCAGATGAAGAAAATATCCCAGTTATTCCAGAAACTAATGAGGATGTTATATCTGATCCCTCCAAGTAAGGAGTTTGAGATAAAATTTGTGAAAATATTGATCACTTTTCTTATTATAGAGCTAAATTCAAAACTACTTTGTTCTTTAATAAATTAGTATCTGTCTCATATTTGTATTATTAAACTGAATATAATAATCCAAATTATTCAACCCATTAAAGCCTCACCTCTTCTTCCCCGCAAATGAAGAAATAATGAGAATTGATTGACTTTTTTATTTTGGAGTTGAACAGTTTTCATTGATGCTTCATAATCTTGTATCCTATGAAGTATCAATACTGTAATTAAGCTACGCAGAAAATTTAAGCCGTTCAATATGTGGTATGGAGAGAGAGTTTTCATGGGGAATGAATGGATAGAATTTATTGAACTTGTCTGATAATGTAATTGGTTCTTCTTTCTCATATCTTTGATCTAGCTGTAGCCAGTACCCTGATATTGTCATTGTTGAAGATGACAATGAGGATGAGTATGCACCTGTCATTCAGAGTGGAGAGCAGAGTGAAGCAGCCAGAGAATCCCTAAGTTCAGGCAATGGTGGCACCAGCCCTCTCATGTCTAGTGCTGTGCAGATAAATGGCTCATCCAGTCTGACCACAGAAGATCCTGTGACCATGATGGATTCCATTTTGAATGATAACATCAATCTTTTGGGAAAGTGAGTGCTCATCTAGATATTGTCTAAAATTATTTACTTTCTGTGTTCAGTTCACATATTCTGTTACTCTTTGATCTTCCTTTGTGATGATAAACCCATGTAGTCTATCTTTCTCTGTTTTGTTCAGGGTTGAGCTCTGTCGTGAAAAGAATTTAATCATCTCAAGAGTAGTCTTTGGATTTTCCTGGCAGTTCCTCACGTTTCTTTACTTGTTTTGAGAATACATAAGGTGTTTGTGATTTTGTGTGTTTGTCTTTGTATTAGGACTACATAGAATAATATAATTTCTATTAAGGGACATATTTTGTAACATAAAACTAATAATCAGTAATGAATTTAAACATTTTATAATAGTATAGAGGAAAAAGGTGAATTAGATTGTATTCCAGAAGCTTTTTTCTTCAAACACTAAAGTTTTGCGTAAAGACTGAGTTCTGAGTTAAGCACCTTTTCAGGAATCCCGAATCTTAAACTCTCTTGAGATTAAGAACTGATTAGGATTCAGTAGTTGCTAGCAATATTTTACCTAACCATGTTATAATGGTGATTTTTAAATATAAAAACAAGGAAACCTAACATTTGTTTTTTTTATATATATTTTTTTCTTAGGGTTGAGCTGTTGGATTATCTTGACAGTATTGATTGCAGTTTAGAGGACTTCCAAGCCATGCTGTCAGGAAGACAGTTTAGCATAGACCCAGATCTCCTGGTTGATGTAGGTACTTTGGATAATCTTTTGGGTACTGGTAATTTGTGTATTTATGTATATTATTTAAAAATGGACACATCTTTTTTTTTTTAATTATATACTGTGGTTTTTGCATTTTCTTTTTTTAAATGAACAGTTTTGTTTATCAGAAAGAAGGAAAAAATGGGTTTGGGACTTTGAAGGAGGGTTATCACTACCGGCTCCTGGGTAGAGCAGTTCAGTTAATCTCCTGTGACAACATATCAAATCTGTTCAGCAATACTATTAAATCCAGGTCTTGTCTGGATTTGTCACTGTGTTATGTTTTGTTCTGGAATAAATTGTTACTGAATAGAAATCTGTGAAAGTTAGTAATAGAGGTACTTAGCCAAGAAATAGCATGGACACATTTATTAATATTTTAGGAATTAACATTTTCTACTCAAATATATTTTTAATATATTTGCTATATTTTTATGTCTTGAGTCCCAGGGTTCCCCTGCTTCAGTCTCCACTACCATCTCTATGAACTTGACTCCAATATTATCTGGGCTGTGAGTCCTTATCTGCCATTTCTCATACTTAATCACCTTTCTCACTGTCTTCCCTCTTGTTCCTGCTATTCTTCCTTCCCTTACCTACAGCTTCCTAGATGGCCTGGTCTTGCTCAGATGAATCTTTTTCTTTGTCCTTTGTCCATTTTCTGTTGTGAACAGCTTTTTTTTTTATCCAGAAAAGTTTTGTTACTCCTTTTTCTGTGTTTCTTGCCTTAAGTTGCAGCTTCTCATATCAAAAGATTCTATAGTTTTACCCTTTTGAGAACCTCTCAATGAGGCTAAAGGAATTAGTCCTTTCTACTCTCAGTCTTATTTTAAGTCCATTAATTTACCACTTTACTCCTGTACTTTTCATCAGTCTTTGTCAATGATCTGTGACTTTATCACCCTTTCCAAATCATCAGCACCTCTGAGAGTGGATTTCACTTTCTTTGAAGATTTCCTTTCCATGCTGACCTGTGTAATTATATTAAGTGAATTAAGCATTCATGTTGATGACCTCCTTCAACTTGTTAATGGTAACCTGACAGTCCTTCTTGATTCTGTCAGCTCTTCTGATAGAATCTATTCCCACTCTAGAATCCAGGGACCTTTTAAAATATCTTCCCTTTAAATCACTAAGAATGAAGAAAATCCCATAATTCTAGCCATTTACAAATCTTTGCTGTCTTTAACTAGGCCATTTTAATCCAGCTTTGGAACATTTATCACACTTGCCCTCAAGACCTTGTCCAGCCAGCTCCTCCTGTTCACAGAAGATAATTCACTGTGCCCTGGTCCTCTCATAAGGTGTGTCTGTTTCCAATTTCATATCTTTTCTTCTTAGAGGAAATGCTTACTTCCTCTTTAAAGCTAATTTATACTGCTGCCTGCTGTCTATCTATATTTTTTCCTCTGTCCTTAGTCTTTCCTCTGTGCCTTCAATAAGTACAGATCTTCTCTTTCTTAAAAGATAAGCATTTTGACATTTTGCTCATTTACCATTCTGTTTCTCTAACTTTTTCACTACAAAACGTTAGAAATAAGCGGTTATATTTGTTACCTCTTTTTTACTCTGTTTTTTCTGAAACTTTCTATTGTTGTGCTTATTTACTCTAACTCTCTGCTGTCTCTGTTGTCTTGGTTTTCCATTCATTATAAGTAGACTATGTGTGTTTTTTTGGTTTGTTTTGCTAAATCAGTCCAGTGGGCTAGTGGAGGAAGGTTTGTTTTGACTCAGATAAGTCTGGGTTCCATCATTTACTCATTTACTAGCTGTGTTACTAACCTTGGAAAATTAACCTCTCTTACCTGGTTTTCTCATCTATTAAATGTGGCTAATGCCTAACATGAAGGACTGTTGCAAGAATCATAAATAATTAGCACTATTATTATTAATGAGTGTTCTGTGCAACAGAACTTTTTTCATTGACTTTAGGGGCACTGGACGTTTTTGTTCTTTTCCTGTCTGCCTAACCATCTCTATTTTCTCTAAGAGCTTTTCTTTTTTTCTAATGTTTTAACTTACGGGCATTCCCAATGCACCCCATCTTTTATCCTCTTTTTTATTTTTTCTACCTTCTTTTTCTACTCTTCCTATGTGATGCGATTTTGGCTTGTGAGATTGCTCTCAAATATGTATCTCTAGCTCTTAACATTTTTTAAAGTAAACTTGGCATAAATTCTAATTTAATGCCTTTGGGATCATCAATTATATCTTGCCTCAGATTGTGTTCAATGCCATACTTTCCTTTATTCTCTATATTAGTTACCCTTTACAGCTTTCTTATTTTCTATAGTGGTATCAGACTTCTGTTTAATCACCCAGGATAGTTATCACAGAATCCCCTTGGTTTCCCTTTCTTTGTCTTTATCTCATCACTCACTAAGTCCTGTCTGTTTTCTAAAATAGTATTCACAAGGCATCCCTACTCTCTGTTTCCACTTTTGCTTCTCTCATTCAAGATCCTCGTTATTTTATCCTTGAATTATGCTGTATTGTCATAAACAAAAAATCTATGAATTACCTTGTTTTCTGGACTGGGAAAGATGATAAAAATGTGAATAAATATGCTGAAGAATAGTTTCTTTCTGCAGAGTTCAGTACTGCATATCTCAGAGTGTAGTCAGCAGGAGGGGCCTGGCCTTAAAATTCAACCAGCTGGGATAGCTCATATTAATATATGGTCTCTTTTTTTCTACTTTATATCATTTGTCTGCTGGGAATACATGTAAGATATTCCTGAGTCAATGGGGTACAGGTTGTGGGGCAAAGAGGGGAAGATAGGAACTTACACTGCTGGCCCTCTTCAGGTGCCACCCCCAGTTTGGGGCAAAATCTGGTTAGGCCTGTTAGGGAGTAACAGGCTGAACTGGCAGAGATTAGTTATCATGTGTAACTATCTACTCTCAAGTATCTGAGCTATCTTTCTCTTCTGGGAATGGTAGTTGGAATGAAAGGAGAAAGAGGAAATAGAAAAGGAAAAGCCAGGGATTTTTATAGGACTACTGTGAATGTGGAACTTTAAGGAGAAGAATCAATGTCTAGAGAGAATGGAAGAAGGATCTACCTGTGGCTTCTCTGCATTTTATTCTATCCTGTAAACTATTTGGTATGCTCATTCTCATAAAATGACCTTATTTCATTGGTCAGGCCATTCCCAAGGCTTTATTGCTGAGAGGATATGGCCTCATCCACTGACCTCACTGTACTTTTTGAACCTGTGTATGTAACTCACTATTAAATCCAGAACTTCTGTTGTTATTTGTTATATACCTGTGTATATAACTCACTATTCAGTTTAGAACTTCTGTGTTATTTCTATATTCACTGGCCTTACCTATTTCTAGAACATACCCTACTTTCTTTGTTGTTGCTAATGTTACACCAGTGTACTTGTACCCTTCATCTTCTCCTTTCCAAGTTCTAACCTAACACTATCCAGGTACTGATATATATCACATAGTCGTTTTCAAGGCCTTTTTGTTTGATCATGTGTGTGTCTGTATGTACTTTCCTCTCTTCCCATTCTCTTAACTCCTTAGTACTGTTGAGCCCCACCATCCTTTGTTAAAATACTGGATTGTGTGTGTTACTATTTGACGTTGGTCTTACCTCAGCCTTTAGATTGTAAGCTCCTGGAGAGCAAGAATAACGTCTTTATCTTGTATTCTTAATGATGACAAATATTTCTTAGATGCTCAGTAAATCCTGGTGTAATGAATGACTTTGAAGCTTATTACTTAAACAATTTTATCTGTAAACTGCCTGGACTGTGGAGTATAATAAGCAGTTGTCTTAGAACTGACTTCCCTTACTAGGTGAGATGAATAGAGCCAACAAGTAGATTTGCCATTTTGTCAGAGGGCTCTGCTTGAGGTATAGTTTAGGAGACACTGTCATAGAGCAGATTCTATAAATGTGTTACCTAATTAGCAGGTATTCAGTGAAATCTTAGTGTCAGAGCACAGATCTCAGCCTGGGCCACTTAAGGCCAAAGGCACTTAGAGAAAAAAAACAAAGGAAATGCAATTGAATGGAGAATCATAAAGGAGAGGGGAGGTGGGGAAGACCACCATTGTCTCAAGTGATTTATCCCACTGTTTTATAAGAAATTCTACCACATAAAATTCTATCTAATGTATGGCTATCTTATTCTGCTTTTGTTTTTCTTTTTGCTTTCCTGCTTTTCTCTTCCAAACTTGTTTACTATATGTAAACTTCCTAGTGCAGGAGCTACAGCTCTTCACCCAACTTGGCTGTATAAAAAATTTGAACACACAATTCTTTTTTAATATTTTTTTAAACTTATCTTTCTTGTTTGGTCTTTCAGCTTTTCACTAGTTCTGTGCAGATGAGTCCCACAGATTACATCAATAATACAAAAGTAAGTTTTAATTCATGTTGCTCAGGACCCATAGCTATAAATATCTGAAAAAAGCCCCTAGAAAGCAGAGAGCAATATCACTCCCAATTACAAAAAGCATTTTATATTCTTACCTAATGTATGTGATCAAGATAATAAAATTCTAAATGAAAAATTAGTTTTTGGTTATGTGGTAAGTTATTGTCCAATTCTGCTGGAACTTGTGGGATTAACTACCAGTATGAAATCAACTTCTTTTGATGCTGGGAGATCACCTAACTGAACTTGGCATATTGAGGTATATTTTTAAAGTAAATGATTAAAACATTTCTTCATGTTTTATGTGCTACATTTTATATTCTTACTCCTCTTGAAACAACTTCTCAGCATTTTTTATTGAAAATTTACTGATACCCATATTTTCCTGTATGTTCCTTCATTTTATTAGCATGCAGTAAAAACTCCGGAATTTTTCCTAATTGGAGGAGAAGTAATTTGAAACAATGATGTATGGGTTTTGGACTTATTTTTTTTATGTTATAAAGATTATTGTTTTTTTAAACACAGGAACTTGGGCTCAACAAATGTTGACAAGAGAGGCTTTAGAACTGGTTTCCTAGTGAGTAGTAAGGACAATTTGAAGTTGTTAGAGCAGAGGTTTATAAATCATTGTTATTTAGTATAACTTATTGTCTTGAATAAGTATATACTGCCTCTATCTATGCTACTTTGTTTAATAACCCTTGTTTTTCATTGAACATAAAGGTAAAACAAGTCCATATTCCAGATTAGTAAAGTCAGGATTTTATTTTTATTCTTTGTAGTCCAAAAATAAGCACATCTCAAATAAATCTGAGTGAATAGGGGTGGAATGTTTGTGACCGTCATCGTTGAGGATAGCTTAACCAGATTTCCTGTATTTTCAGTTACACCAGCATGAACTAAAAGGATTTATGAAATTGTGAACTAGGAAATTGATTATACATTCAGTATCTAGATGATCTATATTAGAGGTTAGAATACTTTTCCTGTAGAGGGCCAGTAGTAAATATTTTTGGTTTTGCAGGCCATATGTTCTGTGTTATAGCTACTCAATTCTGCAGTTGTAGTGCAAAAACAGAAACAAATACTTAATGTGTGGCTGTGTTCCAGTAAAACTTTATTTATAGACAGGCAGCATGCTGCATTTGGCATATGGACCATAGTTTGTCTAGATTTACATTATAAAGATTCTGTGGAACACCTTAGCTCTGTGTTTCAGTAAATGTGCTGTTGAATGTTATTAAGTCATAGACCTTCTGTTGAATGGACTCATACATTCATTTAGAGGATGTGCTTTACTTTTTATTCGTAGGCATTGAATCATTCTTTATTCTTGGCTCGTCTTCCTTCTTCCCAAAACCAGTAGCTTGAATACAGTTTTCAGAAATAGCAGTTAAGGAGCAAATTGGATATTGCTCTACAATATTATGAAAAAATTAGAGAATGAGTTTAAATTATACTTCTGAATCCAGATTGGTTTTCAAATAATTAGCGTATCAGCTGTCATTTTCTTGCCGTGGCAGGTATTATATGACATGAATTATAATACTTTCCTAATAAATCAGAATGCCTTATACTCCTCAGTACAGTAATCTAAGTGGCCACTGCAATGAATGAGAATTTGCATGGGAAATGAAACCTTTTTGTCATCCTGGTTCTCATGTTTTAGAATAACAGTAGCATCTTTGGAAAATACCTATTTTAGGAAGTACAAAAATAGGTATCATTGGATTAATGTTTATGTATGTATTGTGAATGCTAAAAGATAAAAAAATATTTTGCAAATTTTTAGAAAGGTTAAGTAGTTTTTATTACATTTTGGAAGTCATTTTCTTCTCTGAATCCTAAAACTTACACTGCATCATTTTATGATGAATATCGGGAATCATTAAAATTACTTTATAGATGTTTATTATATCATGTATACTTAAACAGCATGCAGATATCTGGGAATTGCAGGTATCTGGGATTTACAGCTAATCAGGAAAAATTGTGAACCTCTGCACCTCAGAATTTGGACATCGTTGAAAAGAACACTGAAGAATTTGACATTAAAGATTTAGTTTCTCTGCCACAATTAGATGTAAGGAGAGAAGACGGTGGTTGAAAGAAGCGATTTAAATGACAGAAAAGAACTTAAAAAGCCACAAAAAGGACAAGAAGAAGCACCACCTCAACTTTCAGGCTTCTAAAGTTCAGGGACAAATAGTTTTCAGGATGTCACCATGTAATCCTGAGCTATTCTGCATTTGTTTGCTAATGCTAAATAGTCCGTTTATGAGTGAAATGTGTAATACATTTTTGATCAAAACTGTTTAAAATGAATTTAATTGCTTAAAGAGTTATCTCTAAATTATCATTTTGAAACCAGTTGTCTTTGATTCATTCACATCTTTTACCCTCGACAAATTCTATTCTATTTGAGATAACCTTTTCCATTTCACGTTTATTATCATTCTAGTTCAGATTCTTTGTTTCATCCCATTGGAGATAACAATAGTTTTCTTAACCAGTCTTGTTACCTCTACTCAGATTTCTCTCTGTAGTCCATTTTTCCTGATGTTCTCCCTTCCCATATATTTCAGATAATATATAAATATTTATATGTTATGTTAATTTTTTATTTTTTGATATTTTTCAGGAACATATAAAATATGAAACAAGTACTTTTATGTTGTTTTTTTTTCTTTTAGTCTGAGAATAAAGGATTAGAAACTACCAAGAACAATATAGTTCAGCCAGTTTCAGAAGAGGGAAGAAAATCTAAATCCAAACCAGGTAGGTATAGATATAGTATTAGCTTCTATAGAGTTTTTTGAATCCTACATAGAAACTAATGCAAACCAAGGAAAGTCTTGTCATATTTAACAATTGAACAAAAATATGCTGGCTTCACTTCTGTGCATAGTGTGTCAAGGTTCCAACATATAGAGAAAATTGAACAATAGGTGAGGTAACAGTTCTTAAAGTTGGGGGTGGGGTTTGTTTGTTATTTAACTTTAGGAGAACTGAAAGAATCTCATTTCTTTATTGTTGAATAAAGACTAACTTCTCTGACTTGCAAATTTTAAAATTTACTGACACAAAGTATCATGTCATTTTTTGACTATATAAGAGTGGTGATTGCATATGTGCACATCTCTGTTTTCATTTTTCTCCCTTTGGCTTGAACATATTATAAGCTGGTGATAAAAGAGTGTTTTTCTGATCTTTGTAGATAAGCAGCTTATCCAGTACACTGCCTTTCCACTTCTTGCATTCCTTGATGGGAACCCTGCTTCTACTGTTGAACAGGGGAGTACAACAGCATCATCAGAAGTTGTGTCCTCTGTAGATAAACCCATAGAAGTTGATGAGCTTCTGGATAGCAGCCTAGACCCAGAACCAACCCAAAGTAAGCTTGTTCGCCTGGAGCCATTGACTGAAGCTGAAGCTAGTGAAGCTACACTGTTTTATTTATGCGAACTTGCTCCTGCACCTCTGGATAGTGACATGCCACTTTTAGATAGCTAAATCCCCAAGAAGTGGACTCTACATGTATATATTCATCAAAATGATGAACTATTTATTTTAAAGTATCATTGGGTACTTTTTTTTGTAAATTGCTTTGTTTTGTTTAATCAGATACTGTGGAATAAAAGCACCTTTTGCTTTTTCTCACTAACCACACATTCTTGCAAAGCTTTCAGATGTTACTCAGCTACATAAGTACACGGATTTAATGCACATTATTAGCATATCTTTAAGTTGGATTCAAGTGGTCATTTTTCTCTAATTGTAGTAAATTGGATTTTTTTTAAACAAATCTGACCATTAACCACCGTTAAACTTTTGTTTGTGTTTGTTTTACTTGTTTGATGCTGTCTGTTTGCATTGAGTGTAAGTCATTTGAACTAATGGTAGAACTCCTAAAGCTTTCTCTGTTCCGGTTACTTTTATTAAATATTTTTCACTTGGCTTATTTTTAAAACTGAGAACATAAAGTGCCTGTATCTTGTAAAACTTCATTTGTCTCTCTTGGTTCAGAGAAGTTCATTTATGTTCAAAAAAGTTCATACTCAACAGGAAAGGCTAAGCTTCCAAGAGTGCTCACTGTCTGATAAGGTTCCAGCTCCATATACATAGAAAGAAGGGGGGGGGGTGGGATGGGATGGAGTCAACCCCATCCACTTAGTTGGACTAATTTTAAGTAAAGGTTTTCTGGTTTGTGTTTTTTGAACCATACTATTTAGTAAAATAAATATAATGAATGTTGAGTAGTAGTGTCTGCTATGTGTCTTCTTTAGAGGTGACACCCACATGAATGAAACATTTTTTTTTTTCCTCATAAGAGGGAGTGGCTTTAAACTGTCTGTTGTCCATTCTTAATGAGTCATACCAACATCTTTGTGCCTCATCTCAAAAAACAGACTGTATATTGCTACAAGGGAGTAATATAATGTCTTTAATGTATTTTAAAGTTCTTTGTTAAAAATTTTACTGGCTAGCTTTCTGTATTTCTAATAAAAAACTGAGTGAAGTGTGCCTCTCATTGTCCCAAATGAGGTAAGACCATTATCACTGGATGCCACCAACGGCCTATTAATTTTTACCTTGAGAGAAGGTAAGAGAAATAGTCAAATCCTCCTGCCTTTTGAATGTTGCTCACAAGAATTTTGGAGACTTAATGCAAGGCCAGTGCATTTTATCACTTGAAGAATTCTGCCTTCAGGTAAAGGGCTGGAAAGACTGCAGTTAATAACTGAATATTGGATAGGGCTATTTGATGATGAATTTCAAAGGCCATATTACATCTCAGTGTCTTACAGTTTCTTTTACTATGATGTAAATATTCAAAGTGCAAAGCCTGTCACAGAAAGATAGGAAACCCTTCCAAATAGAAAGATGTTAGAGCCTGAAGTACTTGCCCTGACACTGGGATCTTGATGAATTCAAAACCCTGAAAGTTTTCTACATGAGCTGAAGAGATCACTTTCCTAAAGGTTAAGGTAAGAAGAGGAGTTTAGAAACGGAAAGGAGAAAACTGAAGACTTTTTCTCTTTTTCTTCTCTTTGTCATTGTAGGATATGATCAATTTTCTTCTCCTTGGGCATGCTGGAGCTCTAAAAACACTCTAAAAATAATTTTGAAAAACTTAAAAACTACCGGGGGGGGGGGGGGGGGGGGGGGGGGGGGGGGGGCGGAGAGGTAATTGACATTTTAAGACTTTTCATCTTAAGTTTAAATAGTGAGAGGGAATTAGGATATTGGTAATACTGCCATTTTAAAATACAGTTGTTATGTGCTGCTTTAAAATTTATTTAAAGGAATGTAAATACCATAATGATTTGATCTCCATCATCCATTTCACTTCCCCAAAGAATTTTCATATTATGCATGAAAGTTATATATTGATGATCCTGTCACACTTCTTTACAACTAAATTTGAAATTGTTCCCTGTAAGATTCCAGGCATTAAATTTATCTCCAATTATAAACACAGCTGATCAAAACAGTATAAAAAGATGTGGTAGACTTAAATGATTACCAAACCATTTCCTTTTCATATCTTGCAACTAGATTATTTCTATCTTTGCAAATAGGGTAGCTGTGTAACTGAGTTCTAATAAATAGAATAGATAAGTTACATGCAGCACTTCAGATGCTGAAGTGCTTGATGCAAAGGCATATATAGCTTCCAAGGGACACAATCAGGAAGGAACTTTGCTTCCAGAATCACTGCTTACAGTGATCACAATTCACTAGTACCAAGTTATTTTTTGTGATCTGTCAACGGTTGACTCAATTAGATCTTTCAATTTTGTTGAAAAGTAAAAAATTAGAAACCACCTAAATTACAAAGAGATTTTTAAACCAGTTAGTGTCATCTCTTTCTCTCTGGAAAATTTTCCAAAGTGCCTTGGAAAGATTCAGAATGGATAAAAGGTGTGTCTATGCTTTGTCAAGTATGAAGAGTAATGGTTAAAAGGGATGGGGATGATACCTTGTCCTGAGCACCTTTTCGGGCAGATCAATTTTAGGAAAGAGTACACATGGGAATTGAAGATCTGATTTCTTTAAAAATAATCTAGCTTGTGTTTACCACAGGAAGTCTCTGTTCTGTCTAGGAAATGAGTTCGACAGAGTGAAGACAATTAAAGGGTACCCCCCATGTTCATCCCACCTCTAGCTTGTTTTTGCCTTGGATAAAAGTAGGACCATAAAAGCTTGTGACTTACAGACAGCTAATACCCTTTTAGGGTGTGTCAGTGTATATTTCATACAGGTGGCATACTTAGAGGAGTTTAGAGTAGTGTGAGAAAAAAGGGTGTGCAGACTGAATGTCTAGCTGACACATGATTAACACACATAGGATGCTGTATCCAAGAATTAGAGCCTAGTCCTGCATTTCAAGCACACAAATGTTTTTTGAGAATTGATAATGGCACATTAGGTCATAAAGTCAGGCAATAAATTTTAAGGAATTGGTATCCAACTACAATACAAATAAACTAGAAACCAGTAGTACCATTTCGAGATTCCTTAACATTTTTGGAAATTAAAAAAGAACTAAACTTTAGATCAAACAAGAAATATTAGAAATAATCATGTTAATGACATAAAAAATACCTCGACATACCAAGCCTTGTAAGATGTAGTTTAAGTGGTATCTAGGAAAAAAAATCTAGGCTTAAATGCTTTTGTTAGAAAGGAATAAAAAAATGAGCTAAACCATCCAGATTAAGTAAAAAAATAAAGACAGAAATAAAGATAACAAGTCAATGACAGAAAACAAAGATGGAAGTGAGAACACAAAGCCAGGGCTTGTTTATTTAACCCTTTGCACTCAGATGTTGAGTGTGGATAATGTCGAGTGGATAATGAGAAAAAAGCAAGCAAGTGCAAAGGGTTAAAGACTATTGAAACAAAATCTGTTAAGATTGAGCAAGAAAGCACAGATGAGAATGAAAAAAAAATGAATTTTATAAATGCACCTGAAAATTTGAAAAACCTGTAATCTTAAAATTACTAAATTGTATCAGTAATTTAAAATTTTCCACAATACCAGATGTGTTTTACTAGTAAATTGTATCAATTTGTTCACATATAAAATATAACCACAATACCAAATCTTAATCATCAGTTCATTAAAAATAGCAACAATGTATTTGATTATGTATGCTTACACGTATGTGTGTATGTATACAGTATGCTTATAAATGGAGTGAATGACATAAATGATAAAAGGGACAGAAAGGACAAATGGATTATTTTGTTACTATAAAGTCCTCACTGCTCATGAAGCAGTATATTATTATTTAAAAGTGGACTTGGATTACGTGTAAATGTATATTGCAAACTCTAGAGCAACCACTAAAAAAAGGATAACTGATATGCTAGAAAGGAGAGAAAATAGAATAATATAAAATGTGCAATTCAAACTGTAAAAGGCAGACAAAAGTGGAAGACAAAAACAGGAACAAAGAACAAGGGCAACAAATTGAAAACAGTTAACATTATGATAGATATTTCTCCAAATACAAATAATTACCTTGAATGTCAGTGGTCTAACTGGACCAATTAAGATTGTCAGAGTGGAGCAAAAAACAAGACCCAACTATATGTTTACAAGAAACACACTTTTAAATGAAAAAACAGATTAAAAGTAAGTGAATGGAGAAAAAAATACTATGGTAATGCTAATCAAAAGAAAGGAGAAGTAACTATTAATTTTAGAATAAAAGACTATAGAACAAGGATTATCATCAGGGATAAAAGATGTAGTACATAAGTGACAAAAGAGTCCATTCTCCAAGAAGACATAATTCTTAACATGTGTATACACCGTAGAATAAAGATCAGAATACATGAGGCAAAAACTGATAGAACTATAGGGAGAAATAAATGAATTCACTATTATAACTGGAGATTTCACCACCTTTTTATCAGAAATGAATGGACAGCTCCAATAGCCATAAAATTAGGAAGGACATAGTTGAACTCCACAATACCATTAATCAACTGGATATAACTGACATAGAGCTAGACTATTTTATCCAAAATCTTAGTACACATTCTTCTCAAACTCACATTGCAAATTCACCAACACAGATGGCTTTCTGAGCCATAAAATGTATCTTAAGTTTAAAAGAATAGAAATTACATAATATCTACTCTCAGACTATAAGGGAATTAAACTAGAAATCAATAAAGGAATTGGAAAAATCTCAAAATATGTGATTAAACAATACACGTCTCAATTAACACATGGCCCAAAAAGATACCCAGAAAAATTTAAAAGTATTTTGAACTAAATGAACATACAACTTACCAAAATTGGTGAAAAGTACTGTTGAGAGAGAAATTTATAGTATTGAATGTATGTATTAGAAAAGAAGATCTAAAAGTAATATAAACTTCTACCTTTGGAAACTAGAAAAAGAAGTAGAAATTAAATCCAAAGCAAGCAGAAAAAAATTAGAGCAGAAATTAATGAACTGAAAACAGGGAGTCAATAGAGAAAATTGATGAAACCAAAGGCTGGCCTTTGAAAGACCAATAAAACCAGTAAGCCTCTATCTAGCCAGACTAAGAAAAAAAGACAAATTATTTGTAGCAAAGATGAAAAAGGGTTATCACTACAGAACCCATGGACATTACAATAATAAAGGAATATCATGAACAACTGTATGTCCACAAATCTGATAACCTAAATAAAATGGACAAATAAAATGTCCTTGAAAGACAAAATCTGTGAAAACACACACCAGAAAAAACACTCTGAATAAGTCTATATCTGCTTTTAAAAGTGAATAATCACCGTCCAAAACAGAAAATGCTAGGATTCATTGGTGAATTCTTCTAAACACTTAAACTATACCAATTCTCTACAAACTCACTCAGAAGACAGAAGCAGAGAGAATACTTCCTAACTCATTCTGTGAGGCCAGCATCACCTTAATACCAAATCAGACAAAAACATTACAAGAAAACTACCAACCAGTATCTTTCATGACCATAGATATAAACATCCTCAAAAAATATTTAGCAAATTGAATGTAACAATGTATAAAAACTATACACCAGAACTAAGTGGGATTTATCCCAAGTATACAAGTAAGGCTGGTTCAACATTTGAAAATCAATATAATCCATTATATCAACAAGCTAAAGAAAAATCACTTGATCATATTATTAGATCCAGAAAAAGTATCTGACAAAATCCAAACCTTATTCATGACAAAAACTCTGTAAAATAGGAACGGCAGGCAACTTTCTCAACTTGGTAACGAATATCTACCGAAAATCCTACAGCTAACATACTTAATGGTGAGAAATTAGAAACTTTCCTAAGGTCAGGACAAAGGCAAGGATGTACCTTCTCACCATTCCTTTTCAACACTGTAACAGAAGTCCTAGTTAATGGAGTAAGACAAAAGGAAATAAAAGGTATAGTGCTTGGGAAGGACGAACAAAAATTGTCTCTGTTAGCAGATGACACGATCACTTATGTAGAAAATCCAAAACAGACAAAACTGGAACTCATAAGCAATTATAGCAAGCTTACAGGATATATGGTTAATATACAAAAGTAAAGTGCACTCTTACATACTAGCAATGAACAAGTGGAATTTGAAATTAAACACCCAATGTCATTTATATAAGCATCCCCCAAAACTAAATATTTAGGTATAAATCTAACAAAATATGTGCAATATCTACATGAAGCAAGTTACAAAACTCTGATGAAAGAAATCAAAGAACTAAAGTTTATATGCAGAGGCAAACAATCCAAAATAAATAACACAATATTAAAGGAGAAAACTGACATTAGAAGACTGATACTACTTGTCTTCGAGTCTTACTATGAAGTTACAGTAGTTAAGATAGTGTAGTACTAGTGAAAGAACAGATCGAAGGAACAGAACAGAAAGCCCAGAAATAGACCTACATAAAGTAAACTGGTCTTTGAAAAAGGGGCAAAGGCAATATAATAGAGCAAAGATAGTCTCTTCAAAATATGGTGCTGGAACTGGACATTCACATGCAAAAAATGAATCTAGACAGACATTACACTCTTCACAAAAAACTCAAAGTGGATCACAGAAATAAATGCAAAATTATAAAATGTTTACAAGATAACAAGAAAAATCTAGATG
The DNA here is from genome assembly GCA_008750895.1 of Mirza zaza. NCBI lineage: Eukaryota > Metazoa > Chordata > Mammalia > Primates > Cheirogaleidae > Mirza > Mirza zaza. The sequence continues at coordinate 34,218 of VSMD01122692.1, forward strand.
ACCTTGGGTCTGGCAATGACATTTTAGATGCAATACCAATGGCACAATACATGATCTACAAGGATCTTTCTCCTCTCTTCCATTCCTAACTCCAAGCAACCATTAATACATTCTCCATTTCTATTGTTATCTTTACAAGAATGTTCTATAAATGGAATTATACCGTTTGTGATTTAGGATTGGCGTTTTTCACCTATCATTAAAGTTGTTGCATGTACTAATAGTTCACTGTTTTATTAAGTAGTATTTGATGGTATAGATCTATTACAGTGTGTTTATTACTGCTCACCCCCCCCACTGAAGGACATCTGGGTTGTTTACAATTTTGGCTATTCAAGTAAAGCTGTTATGAACACTTATATACAGATTTTTGAGTGCATGTAAGATTTTGTTTATCTGGGATAAATGCCTGAGACTTTTATGGGCACTATACTGCCTAAAATACTGGAAAAACTCAGACCATTTCAAAATAATTATTAAATAAAATATACTACTGGTTGGAAACTCATAGGGGTTGGAGTATTTTATCAGTAGAAGTAGAGTCCTACATTTTTTATTAAGGGCAATTTTTATACGATCTTAAGTGTCAGTAAAGGAAGGGAAGCATCAATTGGCAGCTAAAAAAACTTCTGGAAATGGAATATATTAAAAATATTCCCTAAACTAAATTAGTCAACCTACTGAAGGCTCTTTAGGGTGAGAATACCACTATCTTTGAGGTCCAACTTCAGGGGTCACTTACAGACAACTATAAGAGTAAAAACCATCTTCAAAACAATTCAGTTATCGGAACAGGAAATGGGCAATTACTTGCAAGTTCTGAGTATTACTACAGCCACCTAAATTTGAGTTGCTAAAAGAATCAATATACTGCACACTTTCTCTGAATTTATTTATTTAGAGATAAAACACAGCCATTCAAAATCGTGGAACACTATCAACACACACAATAAGGTTCGGGAATAAGTTGAATTGTTATATTAAGTATTAATAAATACTTTTAAAGAAGCAAATGTAGATTTCAAAAGCTTCATTAGACACTAATGACACAAATAACTAAGTTTCTACCTAAGTTTACTGTCATAATGCTTGATTTTCAGGTTGAAAGATTCTAATAATCTACATATTTCAGCTACTTGCAAGTAAATACAAAAGCATTTTAAACATCTTTTAAACTGTAGTGTACTGTAAGCAGGAGTTTATTCTAAAATATTTCATCATTCTGCTGACCTCAGTTTATGGGCAGAAGGCATGCTGAAGATCAGCAATTCACATCACATAAATTATCCACTAGTAATGATAAAATCAATTAAGCACGTATTTTGAATAGAAATTATTTTTAAATGTCACAGAGAATGCTAGGTATTGTTGGCAGACTTGGAATTTCCCAGCTTTGCCACTAATTAGCTATTGAGCTATTTAAGTCTGACCTTCAGTTTCTTCATTTTTAAAATGAGAGAACTGGATTAGATTTTATTTAAGTACCTACTGAAGTCTAGCATTTTGCAGTTTCTTCTTGCCCTCTCAAAAATTTACCACCTTTGATTTTCAAAACTTTCAAATGGCTTTCAATAACTTCCTTCTAACTCATGATTATCCTTTCCATAACCTTGTCTAAATCCTTTAGTTCCTAGTATCTTTGCTGAACCCAAACTTTTGCATGGGTTTATAATGACCAAAACAAAGTTCATTTTTTTAGTGAAGGCCATCTCTACCCAAGGAAGATTATAATCTCACTGGGTATGCAATTTAGTACCTATCGCCACCAGCCTGTCTTTAATGACTCTGTGCTTCAACCTCCATACATAAAACCTACACTATTGTCCAGCAAACACTTGTGTTATAAGTTCCTTACTCTCATATCAAGGGAAAAACCTTAAAAGATTTTTCAGACAACTGGCATTTTATAATAGCTACCTTCTTTGCAGTCTTCTGAAAGACAATATATCAAATATTTCAAAAGGCAGCCATACATTTGCTTTTATGCTTTCTGAAACAGCTTAAGGTCTAACACAATTTTAAACTCAAATTGTCAAGTACTTTTGTTTTCACTCTTAATTTCACAGATACAGGGCAGAGGATAAGCCTAACAATGTTAACATCATACTCATAAAACTCTCCCTTTACAATTCATTCTAATTCACTTATCAATGCACTTGGCAAGAAAATAATAAATTGGCAAGCGGTAAAATCTAATTCATGCCAGAACAACACTGGAGAAGTAACATGGGAAGCTCGTACATACACAACTTTACAAAAGTTGGGAATATTCTTTTCAAATGAGTAATGATCAAAGTGGGACTTTCATGCCAGAAGTCCCATTCAGTCAAAATCACGATTTGTAAGAACAAGTGGTGCCACCAGTGTCCAAACATATAGCACGATGCCAATCCAACTGGAAGAGATTTTCACCCAGACAGCTGTCCACTGACTTTTCATCTCACGAGAGGGTTCATACCTAAAATTTAAGGGAAAACTTTTAAAAAGGGCAAAGGGAGTTGGATTATCAGCCACCAAGCTATGATACTTCATTAATTTAGTTGTGTTCTTTGTACACAATCTGTGATATAAGAGATATTGCTGCTGCATCTAATTTGCTACTTTGCTTTCTACACTGCTTTAATAGCCAGTGTGAAGGTGAAAATTGGTAATTTCTTTTAAAAGAACAAACACATAAGTCTCCTTTTCCCTTCTCAGATTTAAGAGACTGGGAAGGAAATTTATCCCACCAAGGTTAGCTGATTTTTTGTGTTAATGAAATATACCAAAAATCCTTTTGATCTAAAGTCTTAACATTTGATCTAAAGTCTTAACATTTACTACTGTGTTTCCCCCAAAATAAGACCTATCCATAAAATAAGCCCTAGCAGGATTTCTAAGTATTTGTGCAATATAAGCCCTACCCTGAAAATAAGACCTAGTGAAGGGAATGGCTACGCAGCTTATCCGCACAACTCATGCATTTCGTCAGGGAGCAGTAAAGAAGATGAGCAGCCCTCCTCATCTGCCCCATGAGAGCTCCAGTGCTCGACATGAGAGATTGGGGCCAATGGTTCTAAAGGAAAGAGAGTCGCAAGAAATTCAGGATGAAATTCGGGGTTTGGAGAGTTATGATGATGTTCCAGAAGAAGATGACTTAACTATATTTGAATAAATGTAGATTGCTATACCGTACTTAAAAAGCCCTGAATTACTAAGAACTACTTGGATTCTTATAGCTTAATATGCTACAGTGTAAGAATTTTTAGAAATATATTCTTTTCAATAAAAAAAAAATCAGTAAAGGCTGCTTTTAAAGAAATACAGCAAAGAATAATTTTTTCTTCTCCATCTTTTGCTAGTACTGAATGCCTTACAAATTGTTTAAAAAATTATTAAAAACTGCCAAAACCATACAGTTCAATTTGAATCTTAACCAAATCTTTCTTCTGGACAAATTTAGAATTTTTAAAAATGAAAATACTACAAATTGCTACCTTATTCTTATCTGAAAAAGGTTTATGAATTTAGAAGTGATTTAAAAAAGCATAAATTATAGTTTTAAAGAATTCTGAGAATCCATCTATGTTAATGTATTCACACTTCAATTTCATAATTTTCAGAACTTTTAATGACAAAGTTCAAACAAAACAGAAAAAGAGGTACCCTTTACTGCAGTATGTTGGGAATGAGTTTACCATATTAAAAAAATAAACATGGCAGATCAGCTATCAACATACATTTCCATAAAAAAAAGTATTAGTTTCATGAAACGTTTTATTTTAATCTCTTCAAGATTTGGAACTATTTCAATGATTTTGTTACTGCTAAAGCAAAGAGGTAATAAACTTCGCATTCCTCATGCTGGTCACCTTTCATTTAGCTGTAAATTTTGAAATAAATCACAAGCAAAAAAGTACTTCGTATCACATCATTTTGCAAAAGAGTCCTAAAAAATCCATCAGAATTCCAAAATCCAAAATTTTTATGAAATATAAGTACCTGTACCAGTTGGTAAGGGTCATCATGATATAAAGTGAAGCCAGGAAAAGCATAAAGTGAAAGAAGGAGTAACTGTAAGTGACACCATCCCTTTCATTATCTACAGCTCGATGAACATCATCACCATCCTCCAGTGATCCATCACTTCTGGCTCCACCATCTTCTATTAATGTTGATTCATCACTTGTTAGAGTTAGTTTATTAACCTGACTATTGTTCGAAGTACGGATGCTGCATGAAAGAAAGTTTAGGAAGAAAGAAGGAAAAGAGTATTTTTAAAAAGAAACAATTCATAAATAGCTAGACTTTTCATTTAAAAGAAAATTCCATAGTTTCTCTTACCTTGAATAAAACACACACAATAAAAAGAGGATTAGTCCTATAATTCCTTGAGCATGCCACCACTGAACTGATTGACCTTCCTTTGGGATTGTGCTTGTTGTATTGTAGCCAATTATGCTTAGTAGACTTGGGTTGCAATTTGTTTCTGTAACATAAATTAAAGCCAAATTAAAATGTTAGAATAATGTAAAAATTATTTTTTACAGCATTAATTCTTTTTAACTCTTTATACCCTTGAAAATTCAAAAAATGTTACTGCAAAAGGCACAAATATAACACCAAAACACTTGAAAACAACTTGCATTCATAATAATTCAAAGGTTTTTTCCTTTTAAGTTTTAGAGAAGTGATTGAAAAAGTTAATTTGAATAATTAGTTCAAATAAAAAGTTAAATTGAATAATTTAATTTTAAACCACATGTGAGAACTGAGAGATATATTAACTCTTTATTGATTAGGAAATAGGTGAAATATTTGACAACCGTTCAAAGTTAGTAAAATTCTAATAGATTTAGAAACAAAATGCAGGTGTTCTAAACCACAATGCACTAGGTTTTCCTACCACAAGAAAGAGATTATAATACTGACTTTATAAGGTTTATACATTTGTCAAAATACATTGCTAAAAAAGTAAGACAGCTTACAAAAAATATCAGTTGTGAGAACCCTAGCAAACACTTTGCAGGAATGACCAAATAAGGCATAACAACCTACTGTTTATTCAGATTTATTCTTTTGTAAGAAAGAATTAAAGTAGGGTTGGTCCAAAGTATATTTTTTCTGATATCTGTCAAACTCCATCTTACTAATGAAAATAATTTGGATCTTAAAACCAATTGGATAAAGCTAATCTCTAAAGAAAATTACTAATAATTTTTTCGAACCACTTAACCTAGGAAAAGGAAAGTTTCTATAATATATAAAAAACAAAAAAAACTCCACCTTCATCCAAGTGATAAAGTACCTTTGATAAAGTATCTACAGAGTTTGTAAACTCAATGAAATGAGATTCAGATAACATATTTTATAATTTGTTAGGAGAAAACATCATTTTCTTCCTCTTTTAAAAATAGTAATTAATTGGCATTTAAAGATGGCGGATGAGAAACACCGCCAGACAGAGTGTCTCTGAAGAAAAGACAGATTCTAGCAGAAATTAGAAGAAAGAAGCAAGAAGACGAGCCTACATCAGATGAGGGTCGGCAGGAGGAGTACCTGAGACCACGGGAGACTCCACGGGAGGAGGTCGCGGAGGAGAACTGGAAGCTGGGACCCCCGGAGCAGCCCGGAGACCAGCGGGAAGGGTAGGTGGATCTGCCGTTTCCCCTCCCCTGCATCCCGGACTGCTGGTGGGCTCCCCAGCGAGCGGAGGGACCTGCAGACACCAGCCCAGCGACAGCCGCCGCCAGTGAGCGGTAAGCCACTAGCGGACGCGGCACCAGGCTCCCAACTCCCTCGGGGCACCTCCGTGTGCACAGACCCGAGCCGCGGCATACACCATATTGCCTCCTCCTACCCTCCCTCGACCCTACCTGCGGCTGCCCAGAGAGACAGAGAGACAATATAGCCACCAGCCGGAGGCACTGCCAGGGAACGGGACCTTCCCTTTTGGGGCCCTACAGCTGACTAAGGGGAACTCAGACTGTGAGCTCTCTGCCCGCCAGCCCTCCCAGGTGCTGCTGGCACGGTGATCCCAGGAGAACGGGGCAGAGCCTGAGATTGAGAGACATAGACCCAGCTTGGGCTCCCTGTGGGTGAATTGGGACAGGCACGCGTCTCCCTGGTGGGGACAAAGTTTGAACTCTGGGACCCAGAGGTCAGACCTGCAGACCACATCCCGTGCACCGAGGCCTCGCATTGCTCGGGGCACAGAAGGGATATACATGAACAGCCTGCTGAGGTGTGTGTGCCTTCAGGGGCAGATCAGCGTCCTAGAGGGCAACTCTCCCCACAAAGGGAGGCCGTGCACCCAGCCCAGGTGGCGTTCCTGCGCAGGGAACCTCCCCGCTGGCATCACAGCCAGGGGAGGCCTGGTGGCGTGTGGTCTGGCCTGCTGACAGAGGCCCAGGAGTAGCCGCGGAGTTGGGGACGGTGGAAAGAGGCCAGGCCGGCTCCAGACTGCGAGTCTCGGACAGCCCCACCCCCACACACAGACTCTCTGACTGAGCAGGGGCATTCCATCCCCTCCCTGTCAGCTTTGCCTGGAAGCAGAGAACAGAACTTTGACCCCTGCTGACAACATTGGTGGTGCCTGAGGGCGGGCTTACCCAACTCAGCTCCGCCCA
>VSMD01122697.1:0-18612 GCA_008750895.1 Mirza zaza
GAGAGGAGCCAAGAGTCGGGTTACCATTGTCTCCCTGGAAGCAGTGGCCTAGGAGGTTTTAAAGTGCCTTTCGGCTGGGCGCGGCGGCTCACGCCTGTAATCCTAGCTCTCTGGGAGGCCGAGGTGGGCGGATCGTTTGAGCTCAGGAGTTCGAGACCAGCCTGAGCAAGAGCGAGACCCCATCTCTACTATAAATAGAAAGAAATTAATTGGCCAACTAATATATATAGAAAAAATTAGCCGGGCATGGTGGCACATGCCTGTAGTCCCAGCTACTCGGGAGGCTGAGGCAGCAGGATTGCTTGAGCCCAGGAGTTTGAGGTTGCTGTGAGCTAGGCTAACGCCACGGCACTCACTCTAGCCTGGGCAACAAAGTGAGACTCTGTCTCAAAAAAAAAAATAAATAAAGTGCCTTTCATGGCTCCAGTTACCGAGGACTTTCCCTCCGGACCTTCCTCCCGCGCTTCCTGATGCTATTTCAGGCCCTTAAAACACACGCGTTTGACCAGCCTGCAGCCACTCGGCAACACTCGCAGATACCGGGTTTTAGTCTTGGAGCCCCTAACCATGGGAGTCATTCCCATCTCTGCCCCTCGCTTTTCCCCTCTGTGAAATGGGACGGTGGGGGAGGTTCGTGTTGCTGTCCCAGCTTGGCCATCTGTGCATGATGCTGGTCTGGGGACACTGGGTTTTTCACTTTCAGTCAGTGGGGTGCAGGCTGCTAGAGCCTGGCTGGGAAGTGAGTGTGCCCTCTGGTGGCTGCTTCCGGAATAGCAGCGCACTGACGGGCTCCCTCTGGTCTCTGGCATCTCGCGGCCAGGGCTCCTGGTTCTGTCCCTATCTGGGCCCACTCCCTGTGATGTGGGTACCATTGAGCCATGCCTGAGCCAACCACTGTGTCTTTCCCTTTCCTTTTCCTTCCCTCTCCTTCCTCCCCCTTCCTTTTGCTTTCTCTCCCTTTTCTGTCTGCCCCCTTCCCTCTCTCCATATCCCATCTCCTGAGGCCTTAGGAGCATCCAGACACTCCCAGGCCCTTAGGCTCAGAGAGTCCTTCCCACAAGGGCACGCCAGGCCTACCCTTAAGGATTTCCAGAAAAAGACCTTAATCCCTTCCCTCCCCACACCACCACCTTCCTCCTCTTCCCCCAGTGGGGGGCGTCTTTGCCCCATTTACTTTCTGACGACATGGTGCCCCCCTGTTGCCTAGTGCAGCCCGTGTCAAATTCCTTCCTGCACGACCGTCACCACCGGCAGGGTTGAGGCACTGACTCGCAACTTTGCACTCTGTCCTTGACCATGTGCCTCTGTTTCCCCAGCCGGTCTCCCTCACCCCTCCAAGCGCCGGAGAAGGAAAAGGAGAACCCGGCAGAGCTGGCCGAGAGGTGCCTTCGGGAGCTGCTGGGCCGGGCTGCCTTTGGCAACATCAAAAACGCCATCAAGCCTGTTCTCATGTGAGTGTCCCTGTCCCCTGCCCCAGCCTTCAGCCTTGAACTGTCGCAGGCCCCCAGCATCTCCTCGCCGGCTTGGAGAGAAGGGGAGGGATATTACAGTTGTGGCGCTGTGACCAAGGCGGCCCCTTCTCTGTGCCTGTGTTCCCTGCACTATGACAGTAAGAGCTACCGCACGGTGGCCAGGCGCAGTGGGGAGAGGAGCTGGAAGGAAGGCGCCCAAAGCTGGACGAGGGTGCCCAGCTTCATTCCACACGTCCACAGCCACGGAGCCTGTCCCTGGGCCTCTCTCCAGCTCTGGGGCTGAGGCTGCCCCAGGGCCCTTCATGGTTCTCTTCTCTCAGCCACACCTGTAAGCCCCTGCTCACCTACCGGGAACTGCAAGGGCTCTCAGGAGGCGTCACTGTCCTTCCAAGCGGGTCTCTCCTCCCCACGTCACTTGGCATTTCACGGTCGTCCCCCGTGTTTTCTCCCTCGCAGCCATCTGGATAACCACTCTCTTTGGGAGCCCAAGGTGTTCGCCATCCGTTGCTTCAAAATCATCATGTACTCAATTCAGGTACGGCGGCTCTCCACGTCCTGCTTGTCCCCCACCGAGGGCACCCTGGGAGCAGGACAGTGCACGAAGGCAGAAAGCCAGGTGTCCTCTGTGACTTCTCCTAAGCCCCAGCTGTCTAAGCCAGTGCTGCTTAAGCTAGCAGTGGAGAAGGCCCAGCTTAACTTCCAGCCCATCACAGACCAGCACTTTTATAAAATACAGTTAAAACAAATCGCTAGAAAAATTAAATGAAAAACTCATGGGACATACAAGCCCACAGATCAGACCCTCGGCTGCTGCGGCTCTGTCAAATTGCCGAACGCTGACTCTCCGAACCTCCTATCTCAGTGTAAACCCCTGTCGAACAGACCTTGAATTGGCCCCAGCCCACGGGCCACACCTCGCTTGACAGCACTGGACTAAACCACGTGGCCTCTCGTGGCCCTTGCCAGTGAGGCCTGAGGCTGGGAAAAAATGAAAAGGAAGGCAATGGTTTAAAATGGGCTTTGGACCCATTTCAAGTAAAAGGGCCCAGGAGAAAGGTCCAAACCCAGGTCCTCACTGGGATTTGGTTCTGTGTTGGACCAAGTGGGGCGGGGAGCTCCAGAAAGGACACTGGGTGTGGGTGCCCCTGCAGTGCCTGCTGGCCTGGGGACGTCACTTTAGCTTACCCCTGGCCTTTGAGTCCCAGGAGAGGGCCGTCTGACCCCCAGGCCACATGAGGTCCCGACGGGGCCCAGCACGTCTTCCTCCCGCAGCCGCAGCACTCGCACCTGGTCATCCAGCAGCTCCTCGGCCACCTGGACGCCAACAGCCGCAGCGCCGCGACCGTGCGCGCTGGCATCGTGGAGGTTCTGTCGGAGGCTGCGGTCATCGCGGCCACCGGCTCTGTCGGTAAGGGGCCCTGAGCGAGGGAGTGGGGGCCAGGGAGCCCAGGGACAGAACTGCCCTTGCCAGGTGGGTTTTCCTCTGGAGGAGAAGGTGGCCGGGGAATTTGGGGGACAGAAGCAGCTGCTGCCTGGACGTGAGCCGGGCTTGCCTGGAAGGCAGCCAGGGAGGGGATGTGAGACGGGTGCCAGCCCTCGATGTGGGGTCTCCCTCCCCGCTGCGCAGGGCCCACGGTGCTGGAGATGTTCAACACGCTGCTGAGGCAGCTGCGGCTCAGCATCGACTACGCCCTGACCGGCAGCTACGACGGCGCCATCAGCCTGGGCACCAAGATCATCAAGGAGCACGAGGAGCGCATGTTCCAGGAGGCGGTGATCAAGACCATAGGTGGGGACAGGGAGCAGGGCCCAGGAAGAGCAGGGGCGGGGCCAGGAAGAGTGGGGGCCGGGCAGGGTGAGGCCAGGTGTAGGGACGGCCCCACGGTAGCGTCAGTCCGGGCGTTGCAGGATTGTCACACACTCCCTGTCATGCTATGCACGGACAGTGGAGAAATAGGGTCCGTCCACAGTACGCAGGACTGGCCCAGGCGGGGCCTGAGAGCACAGGACAGTCCCCCTGGGGTTCTCCACCCAGGCTTCAGATTGGAGCCGAGCCCCGCCGTGCCTCAGGCCTGTGGCCTCCGGGGTAGGGCCCTTGGAGGGTGGTGGGGACTGAGGAAGAGACCAGGGAGAAAAGTGGAAAGGTAGCAGGTGGTGGAAGACTGCAAAGCCACGAACGAGTGTGTGAGGGCCCAGCACTTCCGGAGCCTCCCTCAGCTCTGCCAAGAGGGCAGGGCGGGACCATGGAGCCATGGTCCTTCCCCACGTACCCACGGGCACCCGGAGGGCCGCTGGGGAAAATGCCTCCTGCAAACCGGGATGTCCCGGGTCCACCCTGCTCTGGTCACGGAGCTGAGACCTCAGTAATAACAAGTGAGGGAACTGGAACCAGGCCGAGTCCCACCCAGACTGCTCTGGGCGGCTTCTCTCCCGGGCCTGGCTGGCTGGGAGAGGGCAGCCCCCACTCTCAGTGAAGGGCAAGGCAGGAGAGGCCCCGGGGGCCATGGCCTCCTCTGGGCCAGCGCTCTGTGCCCTGCTCCCACAGGCTCCTTCGCCAGCACGCTGCCCACTTACCAGCGCTCCGAGGTGATCCTGTTCATCATGAGCAAGGTCCCGCTGCCCTCCCTGCAGCACCCCATGGAGGCGGGGAGGACCGGGTGAGTCCCCACCCCTCCTTGCCCAGGTCCCTCCCCCCTTCCCCTTCCCATGTTCCTGCTCTCTCCTTGTCCACGTTGCCTCTCCTGGCTCTGCCCTCTCCTCCCTCTTCCCTCCCCAGTCCCTCGGTACCCCTTCATGGGGCAGTTTCCCAGGCTGCCCCACCAGTAACCACCTTCCGCCTTGGGGGCAGCCATTAATGCCCTGGTCTGCTTCCTGCGTCTGGAAGCCACTGTCCTGGGTAACAAGATGAGCCCATGGGGGAACTAATCCCAGGGAGAATGAGCAGGCAGGTGTGGGACCTCCACCCTCAGCACCATCCTGGTGACGGAGTGTGTCTCGTCTACAGGGAGAACAGGAACCGTCTGACCCAGATCATGCTGCTGAAATCCCTCCTTCAGGTGAGTCTCTTCCATCCCCATTCCTGCTCCGCCTCTGCAGGAGGCAGCTCCTTCCAAGGGACCAAGAGAAGGCCACCACCATACAGGCATGCGGGTTGCACACTGCACAAATATGCCAGCCGGAAGGGTGAGTGGAGGCTGGAATCCAGCCTGTGCTCCACTCGCTAGCCAGGTTGGGCACCACGGAGCCGGGCATCCCAAGCAGGCAGGGCACCTGTTTCTAATTTTCCTAAAGGTTCCTTGTTGACTATTGATAGCTTTGTCAGTCAAACATTACTGTCTTGAGATGGAATCTGTTGGTTCCTACCCCCTTTTCCCTCCAGGTGCCCCCCAGGTCCTTCCCCCTGTTTTCTGTTTCTACCCTGGCATGCGTGTGTACCTCAGTCTCCCAGCCCCGTCTTCCCCTTCATCGTCGTGTTATATACCTCTTCTTTACATGTGTGCACCTGTCACTGGAGTCTAGATCCATCGCTCACAAACACCATTCCTGTGACCAACTTGTTAAAATACGTAGATGCCTTAGCGATTTTGAGCTGTTGGTCTGCACGAGTGCCCAGGTATTCCTATGCACAGCCTAAACCCAGTCCCCCCAACCTCTCCTCACCTGTCATAAACTCAACCACAAGAAGAATTGTCTAGAAACACTGTTCTCCATGTGTTGCCTCTTATTTCAGAGTAGATCTCAGTTTCTTTTTTTTTTTTTTTTTTTGAGGCAGAGTCTCACTTTGTTGCCCAGGCTAGAGTGCCATGGCATCAGTCTAGCTCACAGCAACCTCAATCTCCTGGGCTCAAGCAATCCTGCTGCCTCAGCCTCCCGAGTAGCTGGGACTACAGGCATGCGCCACCATGCCCGGCTAATTTTTCTATATATACTTTTAGTTGGTCAATTAATTTCTTTCTATTTTTAGTAGAGACGGGGTCTCGCTCAGGCTGGTTTCAAACTCCTGACCTCGAGCAATCTGCCCGCCTCGGCCTCCCAGAGTGCTAGGATTACAGGCGTGAGCCACCGCGCCCGGCCTAGATCTCAGTTTCTAATGGGTGCACATCTGGATTTTGAACTTCTCTGTCTGAAGCTGAGAGGTGCCCATGCCCCTTTCCCGCCCTAGACCCCAGTCTCATCTCTTAGTCTCTCTGTTCCGGCCATGCCCTCCTGCGCAGACCCCCAACTCGCCCACTCATGCCCTCCCTTCCCTCCTCTCCTCACCCCTTCCAGCACTGTATTTCATAAAGCCCCTTCGCTCTGACACTGCCCACATCGAGATACCTCCTTGGTCTCCGTATTCCGGCCACTTCTTTGCCAAGTCTGTGCTGTTCAATTGCACCCAGCATCGCATCTTATCAAGCTGACAGTTTGGGGGTCACTTGCATCCATGCCCCTTCAGTGAACTACTGATGCTGCCAGGCTGTGCCAGGGCCTCAGTGGCCTTCTGAATCATCAAAGGCATTGTTCTGCAATGCGGACCGGACAGTGACTGCGCTCTGCTGCTTTTGAATGCTCTGGCAATGTCATACATGATGTGTCTCCTTATGCCACCTGCTTTAGTCTAGAAGAGATGTGACCAAATGCTGTCTGTGTGTGCTTTTTGGTTGCTGCCATGTGTGTGAGTTCCGATTCTTCAGCCCAGCTGTAAGTCCTTCCACTGTCCAGTTCTTCGTGACTGTCATACTCTTAAGGACGCATTGTGTTCATGAAGGGTGTTCGTCAGTTGTGCCCGGGCAGGTTGGCACGTTAGGTTCAGAGGCTCCCTGGCTCCTGCTTCCCTGGGTGCTTGTCCCTTGCTTGCATTTAACACCTTAATGTCCCTGAACACTGCCCCGGTCCACTCATAGTCTTCTGAGCTGAGCCGAGTAGGTTGTTAGAAGGATACTAGAGTGTTCAAGAAAGTTGCTGTGGCATCTGGGGCCTGGGGCAAGATTGGGGAAGCCGGATTGGGAGCCATCTGTCGGGAGAGGATGGATTTAGACCCAACTTCTGCGGGCTGCTCCTCCGTATCCTCCCTGCCCCCAGAGGGATGGTGGTTTCTGAGCACACCTGTCCTGGGCTCCCTCGCAGGTATCCACAGGTTTCCAGTGCTACAACATGATGTCAGCCCTGCCCAGCAACTTCCTTGACCGCCTTCTCTCCACCGCCCTCATGGAGGACGCAGAAATCCGTCTCTTCGTTCTAGAGATTCTCATCAGTTTCATTGATCGTCATGGCAACCGGCACAAGTTCTCTACCATCAGGTGACCATGGGGGTCTCTCCTCCAGTGGATGTCAGGGGAGGGACTCGCAGTAGAGCCTGTCTTCTTGGCCAGTGGCCTCACACCAGGTGGGAGGACAATTCAGATATTCAGTGAGCCCCACCAGGGAGCTGACCACCACACTGACCCTGGGGTCCTGCAGGGGAGGGGAGACCAAGGGCGCTTGTGCCTGGGCGAGAGTTGTTGGAGACTCGGGACAGAAGAGCAGGCACTGAAGGGGGTTTTCAGCTGAGGGGAAGGGAGGGACCACAGGGCCACAGTGGAGACTGAGAGACTGGGGGTAAGAAGAGGAAGAGAATAATCAGGGTCGAGATTTAAGAGAAAGGGGCAGGAACATGAGAACCTGGGAAAAGATGGAGATTGGCTATGAACCAGGGCTGGGAAGCCCTGGGAGGCTTTGGTGCCAACTAACCATGTTGGGGATAAAGCCCAGTGACAGCGTGTGAACTTGGGCCAGCCACACACAGGGCTGAGGAGGCTCTTTGTGTCCCTTCCCAGTACCCTCAGTGACATCTCTGTCCTGAAGCTGAAAGTGGACAAATGCTCCCGACAGGACACGGTCTTCATGAAGAAGGTAGGCAACACGGCCTCAGGGCCCCGTGACCCAGGCGGGCCAGGCCTGTGGCCCAGTCACTGCGGACACTCACCGCCCCCAGAGCCTGCCTCCACCCTCAAGGCTCTGTGTGGCCAGGCTGGCCAGTGGGCCCCTCTGGGGGGTCAAGCCCAGGGCGATGAGTCAGTCCAGGGCCATCGACTGTGCTCTGCTCCTAAAACTGGCTTCAGGCAGTAGCTTTTGTTGCTGGTTCCATTGCAGCACATCCTTCCCTGAGCAAGCGCCCCACGTGCGTCCGCTCCCACTGAGCTTGAAAGGCTTCTGCTTAAAAGGTGTCACCCCTGAGGGTGGGGATAGGATACACACGCCACCCTGCCCCTCCTCAAATCGACCCTCTTCTCCCTTCTCCTTGCCCCTCCTGTCCCCTCCACACCCTCCCTGCCCGCTCCCACCCCCAGCACTCCCAGCAGCTCTACAGACACATCTACCTGAGCTGTAAGGAGGACACGAACATGCAGAAGCACTACGAGGCCCTGTACGGGCTGCTGGCGCTCATCAGCATCGAACTGGCCAACGAGGAGGTGGTGGTGGACCTCATCCGCCTGGTGCTGGCTGTGCAGGTGGGCGAGGGTGGGCGAGGGGACTGTTTGGGTCAAGCGCTGCTAAGAGCAGGGAGTAGCAGCTGCTTAATGATTCTGGAGCCCAGGAATATTGCACTATTGGTTATTCCTCTGTGAAGACCCCAAACCCTTCCTGTTTGGGGAAACTCAAAGAATGCTCCGTTCATGGCTTTGGCCCAGCCTCGAGCTAAAGGAGACCCGGGGAGCAGGGTCGTTCAGAAACATTTCTGCGCCCCTAGTGCTTCAAGTCTCTTGCAAGGTCCGAGTGAGGCTCCAGGGATTCCTAAGAGGGTGCTCGTGATTCCTGAGGGGTCCAACAAACTTGTCTGTCTAAGGATCCTCTGGTTCCCAAACTTAGCTGTGCTTCAGAATTGAGCTGAGCATTTGTTAAAAATACGTATCGCCCGTACTGGTGGGCCAGGGTCTCCCAGGCCTGGGAGCCTGTGTGTGCACCGAGCCTCCTGCGTGACTCGTGGGCGCCAGTGGGGCAGGGGACAGGGCTCGAGAATTCACGGTCTGCCCGGTGGGCGCACGCTCCCAGACACTGGGCGTCCTAGTGGCTCCTTCACACCGCAAAGGCTGGGGTCTCCAGGGCCTGAAGCCAGGCAGGCGTCGCGTTGCTGAACTGTGGCAAACCTGGGAATGCACCGATGGCAAGTCTGAGGTGACGGCTTGACGCCGCTCCATCCTGCAGGGCCAACCTGGATGCCACAACTGTCTCAATTCTCTTTACCCTCAAGAACTAGAATTCAGGATCCTGGTGACTCCCACAGCTCTCTCAGCTTAACACAGAAACCCAGTTAACCAGCCGGCCCCGTCCGCCGAGCATCAGCTGGTGGAGGAGGCGGCGTCCCTGTGGCGGGATTAGTGATGGGGGTTTGGACAGTACAGGTGGCAAGGCTGCGACTGCAGAGTGGGCATTTAGCGCATTGCCTCGTGCTCAGTGAGTATGTGAGAGATTGTTCCAGAGAACATTCCCTTCCACGTTAATGAGGATGACTTGTCTTAATATCCCCCGGAAAGTCATGGGACAAATGCTGAGGAAGGCTTGGTCTAGAAAAGTGAGCCATCTGTAAAGGAGGTTGGGGAGAGGCTGGGCGGAGGGTGGGGGCGCTGGTGGAGCCTGTCATTGACGCTGGAGGCCCGTCTGTGTTGCCCCAGGACGTGGCGCAGGTCAATGAGGAGAACTTGCCTGTGTACAACCGCTGCGCGCTCTACGCCCTGGGCGCCGCCTACCTGAACCTCATCAGCCAGCTCACCACGGTGCCTGCCTTCTGCCAGCACATCCACGAGGTCGGTGTCCCACGGCCCTGAGAGCTCGGGGCCCTCGACTCGGGGTTTCCTGGGAACAGCTTCCCTTCCACTGCGCTAGTGCTGACCTTAGTCCCCGGCAGTGAGGGAAGGGCTGACGTGAGAACTGGTAACAGCAGTTACTGCGGCAGCTTTGCCTTTGGTCAACAGAGTGGAGAGGGGGATCGGGCATGAGGGTGGCCTGTGCCCCCTCCAAACCTGCTGCCACCCGTCCACTGCCTGCCTTCTGCCCTCCCCCACGCATGCCAGTGCACCCACCCACACCCCTCAGATCATGTGGACTTAAGCCACTTGGAGCTTTTGCTGTGAACATTGGAAAGTACCGCAAAAGCGTAGTGAGTAAAACCACGAACATCCATTAGGTATCGTAGATTAAATAAAATTATAAAGATATCTACCACCTTTTCTTTTTCTTTGCTAAAATATTTTAAAGCAAATCCCAGCTATCCTGTCCTTTGACCTTATGTGTATAACATATATGTCTAAAACAACACGGGCACCTCTCTACATGATTGCCGTGCTAGTAACATAGTTAATTAAATTATCAATAATGCCTTGGCATTATCTAATACCCAGTCTATAGTCAAATGTTCTCTGTGGTTGCATAAAGATATTTTAAAACACACTGAAGCACTTACAGGTGGAATTGTACAATATCTAGAATTAACTTTAAAGTATACTATTAATAGCAAGGCCGGGCGTGGTGGCTCACGCCTGTAATCCTAGCACTCTGGGAGGCTGGGATGGGAATTCAAGACCGTCCTGTGCAAGGGGCAAGACCTTGTCTCTACAAAAACCAGAAAAACTAGCCAGGTATCTTGGCACGCACCTGTAGTCCCATCTACTTGGGAGGCTAAGGCAGGAGGATCACTTAAGCCCAGAAGTTTGAGTTGTAGTGAGCTATGATGATGTCACTGCACTCTAGCCCACTCCACTCTAGCTTGTGACAAAACAAGACTCTGTCTTAAAAAAGAAAAAAAATAATAATATACACACACTATCAAAACAAAGCAAGAAACCCCAGGTCTCAGCTTGGCTGGAAGGGTGTCAGGAGGGTGCTGTGTCACTGTGCCAGAGACCACCCGAAGGGAAGCAGGACTTCTCAGGTGGCTCCGAGGGTCTCTGTCAGTCGGGGTCTCCTACTCGAAAGGCCCGGCGAGTGTGCTCCGCCAAGGAAGCTGTGGGAGGGTGAATGCTGAAACGGCCGGGGTCTCTTTTTGCGGCTCCAAGCTCCCTCTCGCTGTTGAACCGGGCTCTTGTCATTTGATTCCTCCCAAACTCCAGGTGATAGAGACCAGGAAGAAAGAGGCTCCGTACATGCTCCCTGAGGACGTGTTTGTGGAGAGGCCCAGGTGAGGAGAGCGCGGGCACGTGGTCAGGGATCCCCAGGCAGCTGGGTGAGCAGGCTGGCGGTCTGGCGCCAGGGGAGGTCAGCGCCAGGGAGCGCAGGCGCCTGTGGAATCACGGGCAGAAATAGATCACAGAACAGTGCGTGAGATGGGGATATTTGTACATAAAAGTATGTAACTGAACCAGGTACAGTGGCGCACACCTGCAGTCCCAGCTACTTGGGAGGCTGAGGCAGAAGGATCGCTTGAGCCCAGGTGTTCTAGACTGCAGTGCACAGTGACTGCTGCTGTAAACAGTCACTGCACTTCAGTCTGGGTGATTTTCTTTTCCTTTTGCTTCTCTGTCATCTGGCATAGTGAACGTATTACCTTTTTTTTTTTTTTTTGAGATGAGGTCTTGGTATATTGTATATTGCCCAGGCTGGTCTCTGACTCTTGGGTTCAAACAGTCCTCCCATCTTGGTCTCCCAAGTGGCTGGGATTATAGACGCACACCACTGCACCTAGCTTACTTTTACGATAAGGAAAGTTATTAGGAAATCATTCTAGGCACCTACGGTTCTAACATGCCTTCTCTTTCCTTTGTCGTCCAGGCTGTCTCAGAATCTTGACGGAGTGGTGATTGAGTTCCTCTTCCGCCAGAGCAAGATCAGCGAAGTGCTGGGGGGCAGTGGCTACAATGCAGACCGGCTCTGTCTGCCCTACATCCCGCAGCTGACAGGTATGAGCTCTGTGCAGGGACTACCAAGCCGGCCTCCATCTTTGTTAGCCAGCTAAGGGCCTGAGTGTAAGGGACTTGCGGGCCCTTCCGTTGCCTTCTGTGGCACCTTGGGTGTTGCACGAGGGCTGAAAGACACGGTGGAAGTTTATGGTGAGTTCTCTTATGTCCCCACCTCTCCTCCTTAGTGCGGATTCTTGAAAGTAACTGTCCCCTAAGACGGCCTGGCCTGTGGACGGGAGAGGCTCCCCTGAGCTGGAAAGAGCACGCGTGGGCTACAGAACCAGAGAGCCAGCTCCAGACCTCTGTGCAACTTGTGGCCTGAAAAATCTTAGATGAGCCCCTTGGCATCTCTGAGTTTCAGTGTCCTTGACTGTAAAATAGGGACATTAGTAATACCTGCCTTAGAGGGTTGATGTGAGAGGTAGATGAAATGACGTGCCCGTATTAATGCAGATGCACTTAGAAAATACTACACGAATGACAGCTGCCAGTGCTGTTAGCAGATGATGCTTATACAAGCTCAGATATGCATTCTGGTCATAAGCAGCTTCCTTGTGCTCATCAACGATTCCAAAATTTTAGCCCTAAAGAGCAAGACTAACTACCCTAAGATAGACGAAGAAAGTACACAGCAATTGGAAGCTTCTGGAAACTCCAGATATACCCTGAGTGTGCACTGAGCCTTAGAGGACTGTGGAGCGAGTGGAGGCAGACGGGTCGGGAGGTGGGGCGGTGACTTAGTCCTGTCTCTCCGAGGCCTGGAGACTCCACCTCTGGGCTGCTTCTTTCCCAGATGAGGACCGCTTATCCAAGAGGAGGAGCATTGGAGAGACCATCTCCCTGCAGGTAGAGGTGGAATCGAGGAACAGTCCAGAAAAGGAGGAGGTAAGTGTCCTCACCGCTGTCCTAGCAAAGCTCCCAGCGCCCGTGGGTTGCACGTTTGACTCTAGGCTCGCTTATGGCACAATGTGCATCAGGTTACATGGAGAACATCCATGTTCGTACTGACTCTTACCATATAGGTATAGATCATAGATCATAGATGCTTTCATCTGGAACAATTGCTTCTGTCCTCTGCTCCTGTGAGAATAGCATAAAAATCACCCCTGAGGCCAGGCACAGTGGCTAACACCTGTAATCCTAGCACTCTGGGAGGCCGAGGCAGGCAGATTGCTCAAGGTCAGGAGTTCGAAACCAGCTTGAGCAAGAGTGAGACCCTTTCTCTACTATAAATAGAAAGAAATTAATTGGCCAACCAATATATATAGAAAAAATTAGCCGGGCATGGTGACGCGTGCCTGTAGTCCCAGCTACTCGGGAGGCTGAGGCAGCAGGATTGCTTGAGCCCAGGAGTTTGAGGCTGCTGTGAGCTAGGCTGATGCCACAGCACTCACTCTAGCCTGGGCAACAAAGCAAGACTCTGTCTAAAAAAAAAAAATTACCCCTGAAAGGCTCTCTGGTCAGCATTCCTTACTCACATGGGGGCCAGGGTGCTCCATGTTGGAAGTTGGAAGGCTTAACACGAGAGATGAGGGTGAGAACAGCTTTCCTAGTGTTTCTTCCAGATGTATCAATAAAGATTCTTTATTTAAAATTAAGATAATTTTTAAAGCATTTTAGATCATAGAAAATTAAGAGGGAGGCGCAGAGATTGCCCAAGTACCCCCTGCCCCCACACACGCACAGCCTCCCCCATCAGGAACATCCCTCACCAATTGATGAGGCTACACTGACACATCACTGTCACCCAAGGTCTGATTACACTGGGGTTCGCTCTTGGTGTTGCACGTTCCATGGGTGTGGACAAATGTCTCCACCATCGTGTCCACCGTCGTGTCCACCATTGCAGTATCATGGAGAGTATCTTCACTGCCCTAAAAACCGTCTGTGCTCACCTATTCATCCCTCATCCCTAACCCCTGACAACCCAGATTATTTTTTTAAGAGAAAGTTGCAGCAGTGCCTCAAAGATCCGTCTTCCTTCCACCCTCGGATGAGGTGCGGGAATATCTAATTTCTGTTCAAATTAACATGTGATGTCTCCCCTGCCATTATCTCCTTTTTTCTACCTCAGCAAGGAAAGCAGATGTGCTCGTGAGTAAGGGAGATTAGGGAATCAAAATGGAAACGCCAGTTTACTCCACCAAATAAGAAAGCAAGGCGGGGAGAGGGCGGAGCAGCGGGAGAAAGAAGCATCACGCTTCTGTTTAACGCGGACTGCCCCGCTTAAGGGGATTGGCGGAGGCGTGGGGAAGCCTCAGAGAACCAAGGAGGACACACATCTGGGTGGGACCAGGACAGGCAGACCTCGTGGTCCCTGGGCCGTGCGGGCTGGCGTTCTCGAGTCTGTGCACGTGGAGGACAGCTGTGACACCAAGCCTTTCCCCAGATGTGATCAGAGCTAGGAAACATCTTCGAGGGCCTGAGCCAAGCCTCCCTCTAATCTAACTCTGCCCTCAGATACTTTGTCCACTGGTGCAGACCTCCAGTCCAGGGCTCTGAAAGCTCGTCTGGAACCTTCACATGGAAGGAAGGAACCTCCGACCTGGGCTAATTAGATAAGTAAATGAGGAGGTAGAGCTAGGTGTCCTCTAAGGCCTCCAGCTCCAAAGACTGGGAACCTCCAGTGTGTTAGGCCTCAGGGTGAGTCGGCTGCTGTCTCCCCTACAGTGGTGATCCTCCCTTCCCAGGAGGTGAGACAGCCTCTGGAATTAAGGGGTGAAGTGAAACACAAGGACAAGGAGGAATGCTTACCTGGCTACAGAGCCCTACTTACTAGTGGCCTCCTGGGCCACACATGTCGGTTCCTTCCTCCATTCAAGAGTCAGCTTAGCCCAGAGGTGACTTGGTAGCAAAGCAGGGTGTGGGGGCCTCCATTCCATGCCCTTCTGCCAATTCTTTCCACCCTCAGTCTGAATGTCCCAGTCAATCCGAATGTCCCAGTTAATCCTGCGGTGGCCCCCTATGGCCTTAAATGCCAGGCTCACTGCGCTGTGGTCAGATCCCAGCCCTGGTGCCTGCATTCAGAGTCATTTATAGCCTGGTGGTCCTACCATTTATTTCCTCCTGCCCCACTGGCCTACCTCCACCGTCCTGCTGCAGGGGACATGCTCCAAGCCTGACCCGTGCCATACTGAGTCAGCACTAGGTCTTTGCTGGTGCACAATGCCACCGCTGAACTGCCTTCCTCTGCACGCGGGTGCACCTTCACCCTGTGCGTGGCCTGTTCTTCAGTGCCCTGCTCCTGTCCCCTTTCCTCCTTAAGCTTCTCTCTACCTGCTCTTGCCCGGCGAGGGTCCTTTTCTCGGACTGTCTCCGTGCCACAGTTCCCCAGCAACCCGCAGGTGAAGTCTGGCATTGGTCGGTGCCCACGTGGATGGTGGGTGGATGTAGATGGTGGATGATCCTCAGCGAGTTCTAGCTCAGCACAGCTCTCTCCTGCATGTCATTCCTCTGCTGACAAACTTTGCGGTTTCTACTGACTCACCTAGAGTCCTGCGGGTAATGGGTGCCCATTTGATACTTGTGGAATGACTTTGTCACATACCCATACATCTGTTGTTTCCTACTCAAATAAGAATTTACTGAATGCCAAACGAATCAAAAAGTGTGCAGTTTGATGAATTTTCACAAAGTGCATGTACCCGTGTGATCATTCACACCTTGACCAGGGAATGGGACATCGTCATTGCCCAGGGGCCCTCCCCCAAGGAAGCCACTAACCTGAGTTGTGTCACTTCTTGAACTTTATATCAGTGAAATCGTTTTCTTCTGTGTCTACTTTTTCTGGTTAATATTCTGTTTAAACGATAGAACAAGAGTAAAGCATGGGTATTGCGTCAAGTAACTCATCATCCAGTGGGGAATTCCTGGAAGTTAGTCCAAACTCCTTCACTGTTTTCAGCCTCTGATGTAAAGCCACGCATCCATGGGGTCCCCTTCTCTGGGTTTTATTACTTTCCACCTCTTTTATAGACTCTGTGGAGGATGAAGATCCCATGACCCAGGTCTTTGGACCAACCTCAGCAGGGCTGGGGCTCAAAATGCTAATCTTCCATTCTTACCTTTATTAAATACTCAGATCACCTTGGTGGATAATTTAATATCATAAGTCTTCAAAAATGTTATTTACTTGAAATTTGCATCTGAGATGGTTTTTGCCACCTGACTCCTCTTGCTTCCAATGTTTTCTATGTTCTCTGAGGATTTTTAAAAATTGCATTGTTTTCCTCCCAAGGGGCTTGATGAGACAGACTTGGGGAGAGGGTGGAGGACGGTGAATTCTTTTAGGTGAGACTCAGGACTTTCTTCTGAGTCTGAATCTGATGAGGAATGAGCTGCTCCACCCACTTCTCACTTGCTCTCCACTGTGCCTGCTCAGGGATCTTCCAGAGTCCCTGGTGGGAATGTGGGTGTCTGAGGGACTTTCTGCCCATTGGGACATTTTTCTAAGCAGCAAAGTTTACCAGGTAGCTGAGAACACCACGGCTGCCACCTCCTTCTCACCCCCACCTTGCTGAATATCTGTCCCCTCTCCTTCAGCGAGTGCCTGCTGAAGAGATCACCTATGAGACGCTGAAGAAGGCCATCGGTGAGCTGGGTGCTCTGAGGGACTCTGTTTAGGGGGGAGGGTGGGGTGGGGTCCTGGGACCTGCTCCCAGGCAGATACAGCCTGATCTCTGCCCTCCTCCGTGTGATCCGGCAGCGACATGAGGGGAGGGGCCGATGGCTTCCAACAAACTCGTCTCAGCTGCCAAAGCTGCCATCCAAAGTCCCTGCTCTCCTGGTGGGGGTCAGTGGTGTGTGTCCTACATCAGGCAACCCTTTTCTACAAATGACAGCTGCCTTTAAAAGTAACCAATTAAGGGCTACAGGTAAAAAGAAATTTGGAGTAAATATTCTGATTCATTTTTGGTAGAGTGTAATACAAAACAACAAACTGACCAATGAAAGATACTAAGAAGACATCATATGATTATTGATTTAACAAGGGTGATAGATTTTAAAATGCATTGTCACCTCATCTATCTGGATTATTGGGCAATGAAGTATTCCCAATAAGAGAATTTTTCTGTTGACAAATTATGCCTGTACATGCCAAACCTTTTTTTATTTTTGTTGTCATTAATGGTACCTCTCTGAGTGTACACACTGCTTGCCTTATTAAACCAAGTAGGATGAACCTCCCCCCTTTTCTTTTTGGTGCCAATTCATTTTGGATACCAAGTGGCATGCAAAGAAGCCTCAAACTAACCAGCCTCAGACTGCTCTGACACAGGGTTTCTGTGCTAGCTCTTGTAGTCTGTCCATTGTTGATGTCCCTTTTCAAATTATCCTCAGAGTACTCAAAGGATCAACTATTCCAGGACCTTTTATTTAAAAATACTAGTGGCAGAGCAGCTACTTGGGGCTTTAAAAGCCCAGCTGACTAGTTCTCAAACTCTCTTGAGAACTAGACTCAAGTAGCAGAGCAGCTGCTTGGGGCTTTAAAAGCCCACTTGACTAGTTCTCAAACTCTCACATGAGGAAGAAGACTGAGCCCTCAGGCAGAATCAGGAAAAGGTACAGCCTTGCTGAGGCCAGGTGAGGGCACCACAGCTCCATGCCACCATCCCCTAGAGTGACGGTGAAGAGGGCAGAGCCCACGCAGCACTCACGGGCAGTGCCCCTCTTGAGAATCCACTCATCTTTACACCTGTTCAAGTCCCTCCCCTTCCCCACCAGTGGGGTGGGGGCTGTTGCTAACCCAGCTTTCTGTCGCAGTGGACAGTGTAGCGGTGGAGGAGCAGGAGCGTGAGCGACGGCGACAGGTGGTGGAGAAGTTCCAGAAGGCACCCTTTGAGGAGATCGCCGCACACTGTGGAGCCCGGGTGAGTGAGGATGACAAGGGCGAGTCCTCGGGGGCCAAGCGGAGACTGGATTTGGGTCCAGTGCAGGATTCAGTTTCTAGGAGGTCTTGGCTCTTAGACCCTGGAAGTTAGGGTTTCTATTTCAAAACCAAGAGCCTTGCTGCACCCACCTGGTTTCCCCCAACACCCTGGTGCTACATTGCTCCCCCGTGAACCAGAAGACGTGGGTCTTGGTCAGACACTCTTGTAGACCTTACAGTTTTCACCTAAGAAGTCCCGACCTCAGGAGCACCTGTATCAGACAACCAGATTATACTCATAGTAATCATTACTGCAGGTGCGTAAATAGCACCTACTGTGTGCCAGTGCGTCTCCACAAGTTAGGTTATTTCCTCCTCGTGGTATCTCTGTGCAGCTAGTGCCATGGTGGTTCCCGCCCTACAGAGTGATGGGAGAAGGATGTCAGGTCAAGGAAAGAGGGTCAGCATTGTGGCAGGGCCCTCTTCCCACCACGGTACCCTTGCAGGGGGGATGGAACAGCCAGGCTTCGGAAACGAGATTTGAGAGAGCTGCAGCCAGACAAGCAGAAATGAGGACCGTGTCTAGTCTTAAGGGAGGAGCTCAAATAGTTCTCAAAACTGATGACACGCCAGGATTTCTTAGCCACAATGGCTATCTTAGTAACAATGAAACATAATTGTAAACATTCAAAATCTACAAATAACTTTCCCTCTCAAAAAAAATATAATGTAGTTTTCTGTTTCATATATGTTTTACATATAATATTGATGTACATATACAAAATACAGGTTTTCCTGGGCGTGTGTTGCCCTAACCTTTCATCCCACCTCGAGAGGCAGATGTGGCCCATTTCATGAGCCAGGTGTCAGGGCCTGGTTACTGAACACGAGCAGTCTCACTCTGCATTAATACACTCAGCTGGAGCCAGCAGGGACCAGAGAGATCCTCTCTAACCCAGCAGTTTGCAGAGCTGCTCCTGTGAGTTAAGGAAAGAGCTGGCGCTCACTCCGAGTTGCCCGGCTCCAGGCCCAGCACACCCTACTGCCCTGCGTTAAGGAACAAGGGCTTTCGAGAAGTGCCTGCTGATGTCCTCTCTGGTGTTTCTGGCCCTCTGTCCTGTCCCCAGCCAGCCTGCAGTGGGTGGCTGTCCCTGATCTGAATCTACAGTCAGGGTCTGACAGATAAGTGCTAGGACGTGCTCACCCCAGTTGCCCTCCTAAGGCTGCAGCTGCCCTGCCCTCCAGCGTGTGCTCTGGACAGGTGGGCCCATGCGTCAGCTGGCAGAGGTTCGGGGCCCCAGCTCATTTCCCCCTCTGTTTGTGTCTAGGCATCACTGCTCCAGAGCAAACTCAATCAGATCTTTGAAATCACCATCCGGTAAGTGGCAGCCATGGGCAGGGGACCCCTACCTCTGTG